>PISX010026628.1:0-24197 GCA_004024625.1 Mellivora capensis | reverse complement strand
AAAAAAATGTATATTTTATCAACTAGGACGAAGTACATGAATTCTTTTATTCAAAAACTATCTTTTATAACATATATTATATGTAATTATTGGAGCTTATAGTCCAGTATGGAAGACAAACATCAAACAAATATTTAATTTTGAGTGTAAATGTTGTCATTTCTGAAAATATTTGAACAAAGTTTTAAAATTTTAAATAGGAAGCAATAATGTAAAAAATAAGTGACTAGAAAAATAAACCAAGTTAATGCCAAAAAGAGAGGAGATAGGAGGTTTCAAGGTAAAGCCCTGTCAACCCATCCCCAAACCTGAGTATCCATCCAGGATTCCTTCTCTAGAAAAACTAATTAAAGAAATAATCTCCAGCCCTCCTAAATGACGGTCGAGCAAGTTGAGAAACTTTTGTGGAATGTGGACTATAAAAGATACAGCGATCAGACCCAGTAAAAAGAGGCAACTGAAGAAGGGGCATCCATCCAATGTCCAGCCCCAGCACCTTCAGGAAGCAGCCCCTACCACTCCAGTTTTCCACAGCACTTTGTGTCTTCCAAGTGATTACTTCAAGCCATAGCATGCTGCCTTTTATTAATTAAATTTATTAATTAATTATTAACTCTGGAAATAAATCAGAGGTTTTCCTTAGTCAAACCCATGTTGCAGCTTGAGTCACATTTAGACCAAAATGTAGTCTCCCGCGCTCATCCGAAGACTCTCAAGGGAGACTTTGTCTTTGGCGGAATATTTCCTTGTCGAGCGAGCAGTAACCGGGCACTTGCCTGCCCTCCAAGAGCCAGGAGGCTGGAAGAGCCTGGAGTCGCTCATCTGCTTTTCACAGCCAGTGGGTGATTTGCACACAAACTTGATAAAATCAACCAAATAAAAGCAGGGTTAGATGGGAGGTCCCTTTTTGTGCTCTGTTTTTGTGTCCTTTTAAAACTAAAAATTGTAGGGTGCCTGGGTGGCTCAGTGGGTTAAGCCTCTGCCTTCGGCTCGGGTCGTGATCTCAGGGTTCTGGGATCGAGTCCTGCGTGGGGCTCTATGCTTGGCAGGGAGCCCAGTTCCACTCTCTCTCTGCCTACTTGTGATCTCTCTCTCTCTGTCAAATAAATAAATAAAATCTAAAAAAAAAAAAACTAAAAAAAAAAAAAAAACTAAACTAAGAATTGTACTCTCTTTTTCTGCTCAATGCTTACAAAGGCAAAATACAGGATTTCCTTAAAGAGCTTTCTACAAACCGTGTAAGAGTCCTGTTTTCCCAGAGAAGATGTTAGGAAAATGTCAATCTCAACTCACCGATTAATCCCTCCACCCTTGACTCCACTCTGTGTATCCCTGAGCCAAACTGCTCCTGGGGTCCGTAGTCACCTAGGTATAGAGAAGACCCTGGCCTCTGTCAGGTAGAGAGGGAACACCTAGGTGACTCAGTCCTTAAGAATCTGCATTCGGCTCTAGTCATGATCTCAGGGTCCTGGAATCGAGTCCCACATCAGGCTCCCTGCTCAGGGGGGAGTCTGCTTCTCCCTCTCCCACTTCCCCTGATTGTGTTCCCTCTCTCGCTGTGACTCTCTCCATCAAATAAATAAAATCTTAAAAAAAAAAATCAAGTAGAGAGAAATGACACTAAAATTTTCTCCGGGGAGCTGGCCTAATAGAAGCTAGGCAAAAACTAGCAGGGTGGACTCAGTCCTCTCTAACCCCTGAGGCTAGAAGGATGCAAGGGGACCTGGGAGAGGGGACAACACAGCAGGCCCCTCTCTATCGGCAGAATAGCAACAATCTGCAGCTCAGCACCCCCACAACCAGACCTGCATGCTCGCGAGTGCAGCACAGAATAACATCTAAGGCGTTCGGCACCCAGAGAAGGGAAGAAGTATGAGCACCAAACAGAGTATAGAAGTTTTTATAACCAATGAAAAAGGATAAAATCCCCTCATTTAAAAAAGACTGACATTCAGCGAAACAACAAAAATGAAGCTATATTCTACTTATAAGAAACATACTATTAAAAAAAAGAAAAGATGAAGAATGGTTGACAGTAGAGCAAAGGGCAAGAAAATACCAGGCAAATATCAAGAAGAACGAAAGTGGCAAGAAAAATACCAGATAAGTAGAATTTAAAAACAAAAACACGAACCAGAATGAAGAACGTTATATTAGTAAAAGGCACAACTTATGAAGATAAAATAGTGATAAACCTAAAGGTATCACACGACTGTTAAATATATAAAACACATAAAAATAAAAGAAAATTCTACTAAAATACAATTATAGGAAGTGATTTTAATATATTTCTTACAGAATTAAACATATCCAATATATAAGTAATAAGCAAGTCAAGGGTAAATTAAGTAACACTTGACTTTAGAAAGAGGAGAACCTTAAAATCCTTGAATAGAGTATATATTTATTCCATGTATTTATAAGATATTTGCAAAAGCAGGATCCCTGGGTGGCTCAGTTGGTTAAGTGTCTGCCTTTGGCTTGGATCATACCAGGGTCCTGGGATCAAGTCCTGGATTGGGCTCCCTGCTCAGCAGGGACTCTGCCTTTCCCTCTCCCTCTGCTTCTCCCCCTGCTTGTGCTCTCTGTCTCTCTGTCTCTCTGTCTCTGTCTCTCTCTGTCTCTCTCTTGGGCATGAGTGTACATGTGCACTGTCTCTCTTGCATGCTCTCTCTCCCTCTCAAATATTTAATTTAAAATTTATTTAAGATATTTTTTTTAAAAAGACATTCACAAAAGCAACTTATGTATTTGACCACAAAAGAAAAGTTTAAGAAATCTAATGTAATAGAAATCTTACAGGTCATGCTTTCTGATAATATAACAAAATTACAAATGAGAAAAAGTTGATGCCAAAAATATTAAATACTTAGAAGCTCATTTATAAATTTCTAGATAATCCTTGGTTCAAAATGTGAAGCTAATTCAGAAACTGAAGATCAGAAGAGTAACAGGAAGAGATAAGGCTTCATGTCAGATCCTATGAGACTTAGCAAAAGCTAAAATGTATAGCTTTAAATGCCTTCATATTTGAAAAACAGAGAATATATGAACTTAGTTCTTTTAATAAATTATAAGTAAACCATTGAAATGAATGAGAAACTGAGCCCAGGCTCAGGCAGTTGAACATTCAACTCTTGATTTTGGCTCAGGTCGTGACATTACATGGCTCAGGCCATGAGATCAAGCCCCACCATGGGCTAAGAATCTGCTTGAGATTCTCTCCCTTTCCTTCTGCCCCTCCTTTCTCTCTCTCAAATAAATAAATACATTTTTTTTTAAATATGTAGGAAGTAGGAATTAGTAAATCAAAAATGTGGTTTTGGTGAAGTAGAAAACAAAGTTGATAGATATGATAAATAAACCCAAGAGTTTACTTTTGGAAAAAAACAATAAATTTAAAGCACAAATAGATCTGACTAGGAATGAGGAAAGGGATAAAATCAGATTCAGGAGAGATCAGAAGTAATATAAGAGAATATTTCATACTAATCTGTGACAACAAATCGTAAATCTGTAAGAAGGAAATGATTTTCCACTATTATAAAAATAATTTTTTAGGGGCATCTGGGTGGCTCCGTCAGTTGAGCATCTGACCCTTAACTTTGGTTTGGGTGGTCGTCTCGGGGTCATGAGATCAAGCCCCACATTGGGCTCTGCATTCATTCCAGAGTTTGCTTGAGATTCTCTCTCCCCCTCGCTCTAATTAAATAAATATATAAATAAATAAAAATTTTTTAAATATTCTGGCCATAGAAGTTATAGTCCGCAATTCACTTTATGAAATCAGTGTATCTCCAAGGCCAGAATATAACAAGCAAACAAGATAATCTCAGTCTTTAAAGAAAAATGTCTAAATAAAATAGAACTCTAGCAATCCAATGAATAATACACCATGACTAAGGAAGACTTATTCTAGAAATGTGAAGGTAATTCAATATTGACTACAACTAAAACCCCTCCATGAATTCTTTATCATACCTTCCGCTCTCTTACTACTATCTCGATCTTTCTGGCTCAGTCTCTTTGGTACCCAACTCCTACAATTTCCACCCCCAACACGATCTCCAAACCATTGATCATACAACTGTATCATTGGCACCCCCTTCCTCCAGCTTTACTCCATGATCAGTCATTATAATCAGGTCCTCACATAGACCTTGGACAGTCTTGCCGTCTCTAGCTTTACACCTGTTGGGAAATGACAACCCTGGCTACACTTAGCACCCCAACCCTTATGCCCTCACCTGAGTATCAGAAGATGACTAAGGAAAATGCATAACTACCCTAAATGGTCGCTGAAGTTTGTTACTGAACCTCAAGTGGCCCCTTAACTGCTCAGTAATCACATTGGCTTCCCTAGTGCCCTCACTTTCCTACATTACATCTCCTCCCTCCTTAAGTCTCCATCTTCAGCTGATGATTATTTCCCATTTCAGTGAGAAAGTTCATCAGAAGACAATTTCAACAGATTCACACTATCATATCTACCAATATCTGTTGACATCTATACCCATACACTCTGCTTTTCAGCATTTTACTAATGATGCTCTCTTATCTGAAGCCAATCCCATGTGCACTAGATCCAAAAAAACATATACACTGTCTCCGATTCCTCTTCTTCTATATTTAGTGTTTCTCTTTTCAACTTTTACTGAGAAAAAGTGTTAAGCATACTTAAAAGTTATAATAGCAGAATGAGGATCCATATATACTCCCCTAAATTCACTAATTACTAATATTTTATCACATTTTCTTGGTACATAGGTGTACATACAAAAAAATAAAATGTATGGGACGCCTGGGTGGCTCAGTTAGTTGAGCGGCTGCCTTCGGCTCAGGTCATGATCCCAACGTCCTGGGATCGAGTCCCACGTCGGGCTCCTTGCTCAGCAGGGAGCCTGCTTCTCCCTCTGCCTCTGTCTGCCTGTGCTCGCTCTCTCTCTCTCTCTCTCTGACAAATAAATAAAATCTTTAGAAAAAAAATAAATAAAATAAATAAAATAAAATAAAATGTATACATGCACTCATTATACATGCATGCGTATTCTTTTGGCTGAAGCATTTAAGAGTTCATCTTATCATTCAAAATACATTAGTATGTATATCCTAAAAATATTTCCCTATAGAACTGTGATACAATCACACTCGGAAAATCTACCACTGCTACAATACTATTGCTTGATATCCTATATTCAATTTCCCCATTTCTCCCAATAATATCCTTTACATATTTTTTGATTATTGATGGTGGTGGTAATAGCCATGGGGACAGTAGTATCTTTTTTTTTTTAAGATTTTTTAATTTATTATTTGACAGATAGAGATCACAAGTAGGCAGAGAGGCAGGCAGAGAGAGAGGAGGAAGCAGGCTCCCCGTGGAGCAGAGAGCCCGATGCGGGGCTCAATCCCAGGACCCTGGGATCATGACCTGAGCCGAAGGCAGAGGCTTTAACCCACTGAGCCACCCAGGCGCCCCATGGGGACAGTAGTATCTTAATCTAAGATTCAACAAGGATCACACATTACATTTAATTATTATTCTTGAACTCTGTATTAACTGCATTCCAATCAGACTTTCACCCCAACAATGCACTTCACTGGTGGTTTCTTGTCAAGTCACCAATGTCCTCCTTGTTACTATGTCTAATATCCTCTTACTTGTCTAGCATCTTGACATGGCTGGTCACACCCTCCTCCTTGAAAAATGTTCCTCCCTCAGTTCTAAGACACTCTCCTTGTTTTCTTCTTGTGTTCATGCCCTTCATTATCACTCCCCAGTATCTCAATATTAGTTCTCTTGTTCTCCTCATCTATGCTAACTACCAATCTCAAACAATCTTTTGACTTAATACTCTATATAATGACTCCCAATTTTATATCTCTAGCCCAGACCTCTCACTTAAATTCCAAACTCATATATCCAACTGTCTTCTGAAGAGAATTTCAGAAAGATACTCTGAAAGAAAAGGGAAAGGAAGGGGAGAAGTCTCTATTTTCAACAGATATTTAAGTCTCTTGATTTGTATTTGCCCTTATACTGGTTCCTAGATGAGAAAATCTATCATTGTGAAAAATTCAATTATCCAAAATTAAAACATAAATATAAAGCAATTCCAATTAGAATCTCAACAGGTGGTATTATTTTGGAATTGGATAATCACCAAAGTTTATATAGATCAATAAATGACTAAAAGATCCAAAGGAGTATGAAGAAGGAGACATAAGATACAGAGCACAACTGAAAGCCACTGTAAACAGATCAATGCCGTAATGGTAAGAATAGACTTTTCAATCACAGAACAGAATGAAAGACAGAAACAGATCACGGTGTATATAAGAGTTAAAAATAAAACAAAGGTGGAAAAGACATAATTATTATATAATGATGCTGCCATAGCTAACTATGCATCCAGAAAAAAAATAAAACTGTTCCCCTATGTTATACAATACACAAAACTGAATGTTGTCATTAATGGCTTCAACATATCATGAAAACCAATTAAAATCTTGTGAAAAAATGCAGTCTACATTAAAAAAGTAAGGTTGGAGGATACCATTTTAATAAGACTGACAACCCAGAAAGATAGATTATGTGTTTACAATGCAGAGCACACCCAAAAATGATTGTGCAGGGAGAAATTTACAAAATTTTATTCTTTCTGAAGATTTTTGGGAACTCTTTTTAAAGTGATTTATTATATCCTCATAGTTTTATGAGCTGTCATTTGGTAAGGATACAAGGAATGGGTTCCTAGGGGTTCAAGACGGTTGTTAGTCTTTGGGCTGGGGCAACAGATATGCCCCTTGCCAGTTTACCCGCATGGCTACTGGTTATTGCTAAGATGTACTCTCTTCTGCTTTACCACTCCACAATGCCCCCTCCCCCCAAAAAACACCACATGAAAGAAATATGAACTCCCAGGTCTCTCCAAGTGAAAGTCATTATTTTTTAAAAGTTCCTTCAGATTAGATTCCAAACTAATAGAAAATATCCAAGGGATCCATAGATAATCCAGAGAACAATTCCAAACAGCCATCAAATATTGAAAAAAGGTACAAACTCTTGGTGCAATCACTATGGAAAACATCATAGATGTTCCTCAAAAAGTTAAAAATAGAACTACCATAAGATCCAGCAATCCCCTCTGGGTATTTATCCAAAGGAAATGAAAACATTAACTCAAGAATAGAACTGCACCAACGTGTTCATTGCAGCATTATTGACAATAGCCAAGTCATGTAAATAATCAAAATGTCCATTGATCCATGAATGAATAAAGAAAATATGTATACAGACACCCACAGAGAAATTATTCATAAAAAAAAAAGACGGAAATCCCGCCATTTGTGACAACATGGGTGGACCTTGAGGGCACTATGCTAAATGAAACAAGTCAGGCAGAGAAAGCCAAATACCATATGATCTCATTTATATGTGGAATCTAAAAATCAAAAAACCTTATATATACAGAGAAGAGAATGGATTTGGATAGTCGGTGAAATGGATGAAAGTGATCAAAGAGTACAAACTTCCAGTTATAAAATAAAAATCCTGGGGATGTCATGTATAGCATGGTGACTTGAAAGTACTAAGAGCTTATATCTCAAAAGTTCTCATCACAACTATGTGAGGTCAATGGATGTTAGCTAGACTTATTGTGGTGATCATTTCACAATATTTACAAATATCAAATCATTATAGTGTACACCTGAAGCTAATGTTATATGTCAGTTATATCTCAACTTTTTAAAAAGGTACAAACTCATTTGTAAGGACATGAAAACAGCACTTGAGATCTAGCAGAGAGACAAAAACTAAAAATAACTATAATACCTATTATTGACAGGGATGAGGCGGAAATGGTAGAAATAAGAAATGTTGCAACTTTATGCATGGACAGATGAGTTACTGTAAAAATATTTCTTTAGTAAAATTCTTGAATTAACATTTTTTTAAAAGCTGCATCAAAACAGTAGCCCCAAATGGAAGTAGATACCTTCCAAATAGGTCTGTTTACCCAGAGAAATGCTCAAGATCCTGAGAAAGGAGACCGAAGATGAGGAGCTGGAGAAGAAGAAGGAAAGGTCAACCCTGAGATTGCCTCCCAGCCATTTAGCCAGAGTACTAGCAATTTCCTGAAGGATTAAAAGCAAAACAAAAACACATCTCACCAGGAGTAATGAAGTACTGATTTCCAACACAATTAAAATCCTTTTAACCTGCACTGAAAGCCACCAGTACACAAATAAGTTACATTACAGTTATCTGTAGTTTGGAATCTACTTGCCCATAGAAACATTAGGATAAATCTCAGAACGGGGCTCAAACTTAAATCACTTTAACGGACAGTGAGAAGAGAAAACAAGATCGTTACTAAAGTTCACTCTTTCAGCAGCATTCTGTATCTGCCTTGAACAGACTCCATTACAAACTCCATTTGTAATGATGTTTCAGTGGTCGTGGTAGTCTCCTAAATAGGGTATGTGCCCTGATCCTCCCAACTCTCCAGCTGGAGAATAAGGATATTAACATCTGCTACTTAACCTGGTCAAGTTGAGGATACTTTTACCGTGCCTCATTTTTAATTTAATCCTCACACAGCCCATGATATAGATATTATTATCCCCATCTTCCTTAAACAAGGCAATAGGTGTCAAAATACCTATCTTCTGTCATGTAACCAGTAGGTGGCTGAGGTAGACATATGTTACTCTGAAGCCATGTTCTTCTTACCTGCTACACCACCAAAGCTCCAGCATTCTGCCCCCAGAACCCTAGGTCACCCACCACTGGCCCTGGGTTCCTAGACTAGGTGCCAAACCAAATTCTAGAAACACTAGGCCCTGGACATTTACCAACACACCATGCTTTGTTCACAATCACGGACCCAGAAGAGAGTAGGTGAGCATTCAAGTATCTCTGTTCCTGAGAACATTCCTTGGGACAAAATGGATCTTCCACTCCAAGGTACAGAATAATTCTAGATCCATTGGAGAGCTCCTCTCTGGTGTTTGGTTGCATCTGTGGAGGTTACAGAGACAAGGATTTTGTTTCAGTTCCTGCCAAAATTTAACCAGGGTCCAGCTGGCTGGAGGTACTCCACATTCGGCAACACTTTGACTCATGAATGTCTATGATTTTGCATGCTAGCCCCACATGAATACAGCACACGAGGTTCTTGTTTAATAGGTGACCTTCTCAAAATAGTCTCAGATACTAGCTCTCTCTGCAAGGTCTCTCTGGGGAGGCTTAAGAGACAGATTTGCCTTTCAGCTTTCCAAATCCTTTGTGTGGGGTTTCAGAAAATAACCCACAATCCAGCACTCCCTGTACCTATCATCGCTTTACTTTTTAGAAAGTTGAATCACTTGGAGCTTTGTACTATATTCATTTTCACTGATCTCATTTTTTCCCCTTTCTTCATTTTTTCCACTTACGGGGCCATTTTCCCACATTTTGCCTAAGGCTCTGTCTCATGAGAGGCGATAATAACTAAGTTAAGTGCTGAAAACTTCCAAGATGTTTCTTGTGGACCATTTTGGGCTGTTGCTTTTCTTCCTAACACAAAGGACAAAAGGGATGGTAGGACAGGATATCGTCAAGATACTCTAACAGGTACACAGCTGAACCAGATGAGCTCATTTCCTATTTTGGCAGAAATGGAATTTTTAAAAACTGAATTTGTCAGGTGATATCATCATCCTGTGAGGGGGGAGAAGTCTTGAGACAAAGGACTCTAAGGGAGAAGGATACTCTTCAAAGAGTACTATAAGCACAGAGGCAGACCAACCCGTGTGAAAAAGCAAAGGAAGCCAGAGGTCAAGTTGGCCTCACCTGAACTCTGGAGGCTTCTAAGAGGAAGAATTGGGCCACAACATTAAGTCAACTAGAAAATTCATTCATTCTTTCTTTCATTCATTCATTCATTCATTCATCTATGCTAGTTATTGAAGATCTACCAAGTTCGTGATACATTAGGCTAGGCAGTAGGATAGCAAGATAATTAAGACTCAGTTCTTACCACCAAAGGACCTCCACCACCCCCTGCCCCACTGCAGGGCAGTGGCTTCTAGTGTTTTCTGTCACATTGCTTCTGTTTTAATATCAAAAACTTTGGCAAGAGTAAGGATAGTAAATCCACTCTTAACATCCATTGGTTGGGAAAATACATATGCCTATAGACTTATGGATTCCTTACAGTAAGTTGGGGCAGTACCTGGATGTGGAGAAGCACTGGGTCAGTGAGATGCATAATAAAAGCAACACAAGGAAAGGTGAAACCTCTGAGATAGGACTTGCCTTCTGAATTAAAAACTATTGATGTCTGGGCCCACTGCACTCACACAAACATCTACTAAGTATTGGCTTGATGCCCTTAATTCCTAATTAGTAATGGCTCTGTGACATGCAAAGTACTATCAGAATCATCATCTTGCACACTCTTTCCAGTGCCCCCGTGAAATAAGGATTATTAACAGCAACTATGAGACAGACCACTGAGGTGGCTTGCGCAAGTTCACTGAGTAGAATGGCAGAGCCATCCCTCCACATCACCCATGATCTTTGCAATTCTGATGTGCTTTTTACTACATCAGGCTGGTCAGCTACTAAAGGCCATGCACAATCCCCCCAAATGTACTAGGTATGTCATCCCATGTTATAAACGGGAGGAAGGAAGAAAGGAGGAGGGGAAGAAAGTGGGGAAAAAGAAGAGACACTTAGCTAAGTGCTTTTTATATTTTTATCACCCCCCTCGCCTGCCCACTTATGTAATTATTTTACAGATAATTTATATATGAGGAAACTAAAACTCGGGGTGATTGAATCACTTGCCCAGCGTCACACAGACTGTAAGAAATGAAGCCAGAACTAAATCCCAAGTCCAGTTAAATCCACAACCCACACTCCTAGCTCCTCACCTCCCTGCCTGGTATGGCTCATGTGGCAATTTTTGAGGAGCTCACATAACATCTGACAATCATTTTTCTCATCCCTCAAATGAGACATTAACAGAAACTACCACTTTTTCAAAGATGTATTTCTTCACTTGAGAGAGAGAGAAGACACACATGTGGGAGATGGGGGGGAGAGAGAGAAAGGATCTATTAAGCAGACTCCCCACTGAGTGAGGAGTCACCCTGGGGCTCCATCCCAGGACCCTGAGATCATGACCTCAGCTGAGGGCAGGTAACTCAACCCAGTGAGCCACACAGATGTGCCCAAACTACCATTTTTTAAGCATACCTACTTCTTTTTCAGAGCTCACAAATGTGTTGCATGATATGTATTTCAGCTGGAAAGGATTGGACTCAAAACAGCAGATCAGGAGGCTCCTCAAAAAGTTGAAAATAGAGCTACCCTATGACCCAGCAATCACACTACTGGGTATTTACCCTAAAGATAAATATGTAGTGATCCAAAAAGGCATGTGCACTTGGATGTTTAGAACAGCAATGTCCACAATAGCCAAACTATGGAAAAACACTAGATGTCCATCAACAGATGAATGGATAAAGAAGATGTGGTACCTACATACAATGGAATACTATGCAGCCATCAAAAGAAATGAAATCTTGCCATTTGCAGTGACATGGATGGAACCAGAGGGTATTATACTGAGCAAAATAAGTCAATCAAAGAAAGACAATTATCATATGATCTCTCTGATATGAGGAATGTGAGAGGTGGGGCAGGAAGTTGTAGGGGGAGGGGAAGGAAAAAAATGAAACAAGATGGGATCAGGAGGGTGAAAACCATAAGAGACCTTAATCTCACAAAACAAACTGAGGGTTGCTGGGGAGTGGGGGACAGGGAGAGGGGGGATTGGGTTATGGACATTGGGGAGGGGTATGTGCTATGGTAAGTGCTGTGAAATGGCTAAGCCTGATCATTCACATACTATACCCCTAGGGCAAATAATACATTATATGTTAATAAAAATAATTTTTTAAAAAAACCAGCAGGTCAAAGGCAGAGTCCAGATTTGAACCCAAGACTCTCCCATACCACAACTCAAACACTTTCCACACTCCTGTGCCATCTCTCCAGATAGCGCAAAGGCATCTGGTGGGGAACAAATAAGACAATGAATTTGAAAACCCTTCATAAAGCATACACTAGGACACAAAGGTACTATATTATTGGTAATAGTAATAGTTATATTCCAGCTATTCAGCTGAGATGTTAGACAAAGGTCAGACACTGAATAACTCACCCAAGATTACATGGCAAAGAAATGAGAGTTGGGTTTGTATTCCAAGTTTTAAGTCCTAGCTCAGTGTCCTGCTCACTTCCTGCTTGACTCAATTTACCAGTGCCTCAGCCTCCTGGGTGGTAAAACGGGAGCAATGGTAACTGGCTGTGTGAGACACCTACTGGATGCTCCGTAAAAAGACACTGCTCCCTTCTCCCAGCACTCCCATCACAGAGCTGCACCCCGGTTTCCTGTTTATAAGGACTTGCCACATTTTTACAACCACAAAAATAAAACCGCATTTTGAAAGGTCATCCCCATGCTCAGTGGCTACTTATGGAAACACTGACTCCAATAAGATCTGTGGAAAGTCACCTCGCTGGGCAAGCCGCTTGTGGTAGTGCTGTGGTAATCACAGATTTGGGGCCAATGGTGTTTTTGTCATGTCATCATCCTTTCAACAAATGTCCCAACCACTCCTTCCAGAGGGAAGAACTCTAATGACTTAAGGCACCGGAATTTCAGTGCTACTAACACCATCTTCATAATCAATTCATGCTGTCAAGATGCTTCCAGGAATTGTACGATTCAGCAACGGAGGTTCTCAAAACAAATACAAAGACCAAGTTCTCAAGGGTTGGATTTTCCCGTGGGAGCATCTAATTCCGCGGATGTTTAACTAGTGCCAGATTGATCAGGATACTTCCAACCCTGCATCTGATAAGAAGTGCCTGGAGAATAAAATCTTCTCTTTCTCCTCCTGGACCTAAACAACTGGAACCTCGCCACTCCCAGACGCCACAGAATTAGCATTAGCCTCTGCTACTTGAAAGGAGGTCACCCAGAGAAGCCTGTGCATGGTGTACACATATATTTGAAAATGAAATTCCTCCAGCAACTCTAGTCCCACCATACTTTTTCTCAGGCGACTCCTGCATGGGCCTCGATCTGCCTAGAATTTCGATTTTCTAGTGATTTCTAGTGATTACCATGGTGATAAAATTATGGGTGCCCATAACAGACTATCCTCACAGTGAGGCTACTCAGGCAGTTCATTCAGGGTGAGGCAACCCCATGAAGCACGTAGGGCACATTCCACTTATTCTTAACTCATAGACGGTTTTCAGGAATGGCAAGCATTTCTGGTCAACCTTTCTCCTAGAAAAGCCACAGCACGTATACTCTCATGCCATGTGAGAAAGGGACACTCTGCGCTCCCACAGCACTTTGTTCTTGATTTCTAGAAGCTTGTGGTTCATCCGTGTGTGTGTCTGTCTCCTTCTTAGCCTGTGAGTTCTCTCAAGAGCAGACCAAAGCCACAGATAATTGGTTTCTTATATTTGCATCATCAAGCACAATGCCAGGAGTCCAAAAAATGACAAATGAATAAAGTGTTAACTAATCAATATGAGCCTGAGAAATACACTGTTGTTGGATTTTGATGGACAGGGTTACGTGAAGTGACCATCTGGGTGGACTATGTAGGTTAGACCAATTTGTGTCACTTGTGTTCCTTTGATCCGTCCTTAACCAGATGGATGGACCGCATAAGGGACGGACAGAGCGGACAGAGCGTGGTTCTGAAAGAATACTTATTAGCAATGCAAACCACTCCAGTTGCTCTGGAGTCAGCTCCCCAGCCTCAGCTCTGAGATGAGCTCTCAGACAAAACCCACTAAAACTCTAGAGTGAAGTCCCCTGTGTTTCTCTTTTAGTCTAGAACAGAGCACTTCAGTCAATGGCTCATTGCCAATCTTTCTCTCCTTGCAAACCCCACAGAACATTGTCTGCCTCTCAGCACTGACACATCCCTTTGCTTGGCAAACTCCCCCTCTTCCAACAGCTGTGACTCATTCCCCACCAGTGTCACATGAAGATGACCAGTTGTCCTAGGCTCTGTGGGTTGTGAAAAGGCAGCTTGGCCTGGAGACAGCCTGCCCTCCCAATCCCTAGTCACAAGCCTAGTTGGCTGTCTAGCCTCAGTTCTGCCTTTTAATGGCTCATCTCCCACTTCCTATTTGCTTTTCTCTGTGACCCTACACAGAGGTTCAGAGTCAGAACCAAGGGAGATGGATGAAAGAGTCCACCCAAGCATTTTATAATCACTCAGAGGCTGACAACGTTGGCCTCTCGCCACGTTCCATAGTGAAATCTTGTCATTTGAAGAAGGATGAGGATGCTGAAGGAAGATCTTTAAAATGAAAATTAAGATGAAAAAACACAGCAATCACCATCTAATAGGTCAATATGGCAGAAAAGCACCAACATTTTTTAGAAAGACACCCAAAAGAAAAAATTCATCTGCACGGAGTCAAGAGAATGAAGGGTGCTTTGAATTATAAAAAACATTTCATGATGCTTCTACTGGTTCTCCATATGAAAGAAACTTTTATTTTAAGATTTTATTTATTTGAGAGGGAGAGAGAGCACAAGCCAAGGGAAGAAAGAGGAGGGGAGGGGCAGAAGGAGAAGCTGACTCCCCACTGAACAGGGAGCCCGACTTGGAGATTGATCCCAGGACCCTGAGATCATGACCTGAGCTGAAGGCAGATGTTTCATCAACTGAGCCACCCAGGCACTCCTGAAAGAAACTTTTAAAAGTAAAATAAACAGGATGCTGTGAATCGAATATAATTTCCTATTCCACAAATTGAAAGAACAGATTGCTGGGGATACTAAAAGAATACAGTTAAAAACAAACAAACAAAAATCCTCCTGTTTTCCATGCCCAAGTTCTGAATCAATTAAAATGGACAAAAAAGAAGTATATAGAGATTAAAAAATCATCTTTTTCATCAATCTCTTTTTGGAGAATGTGGCTTACAGGCACAGGAATGAGCCCTTCATTACTGAATCCTAGAAGCAGGCATACATAAGGCTGAAAAAACACAGGCTTTCTAGTTATCCCTGTAACTATCCCTATAAAACAGTGTGAAGAAGCAGGTCAGAGAATGTTTATAGCCTGCCAAATCTCCTCTCTACCCCCATCATTCCTTCACCTGCCCCCCTTCCTCCCTCACCATATCACCACATACACACACAGGGCAGAGATTGACCTACTGCCTCATCCCAGACTTCCTGATCCCAGATGTCTTCTCCCTAAAGACACTCCTTCCCAAGGAAGATGTGTGTGAGGCCAGGGAGTTCTGCTAATAGAAATTCCTCAACACAGAATCAAACATCAATACTGCAGAACAGTTCTTAACCATTCACCCCAAAAGAATCTGCTGATTGCCTCATTGGCAACAAAGTTCGCCTTGGGCAGTAAGGGAAACAGCAAAGGAAGAGCAGGAGGCTCCCATTTGTTGAAGACCTGCAAATGCCAGGCTCCAAGGGAAGGGCCCTTGGGTATCTATCATTTCATTTAATCCACGCGGTTCTGAGAGGTAAGTATTAACATCCTCTTTTTTCTTTTTTACAGACAAGGAAACGAAGGCTTGGAAAGATTGTAGAGAAGAAGACATAACTTTACAGCCACATGCAAAATAAAGACCAACAAAACGATTGCAAGGCCAACATCAAAACCAATCATCCATACTGAATACCAAGTGAAGGAAAAGTAAAACACTATGGTGTTGAGAAGGAGAACATAATCTGTGGGTCAACAACCTGTGAAGCCAGAGGACAGAGGGCGAAATGGGATCTCGAACTCAGTAGATATGCAGGGCTGGAGATGGGTGTGGGGAATGCAGAGGCAGGGAGAGGCTCCAGAGATAAGAGAGGAAGTCAGACATCTTTGAACCGGTGGCCAGGCTCACAACTTTGACCACTGAAGTATGCTCCTGCATTTAAGCCCTTATCAGCACTCATACTCCAGAGAGACTGAAGGAGAAAAGTCAGTCTGAGAAGGTGACTGGGTGGGGAAAGAGGCAAAGGAGTGTGTGGAAATCTTCTCTTGTTTCCACTGCCTCATAAACCATATGAACTGATATTTTACTATTGTCCATCGTGCATCGCACACGGTGACCATCAGCAGGGGGAGGACTATACACTGTTACCACAAATCCAGTGTTAATGCTAAATAGTTGTTCATTCCAGACTCAAAGAACTTTCTCCGCAACCATTCAAAAAAGGAAGAGTTTCGTCAACCAAATATTTGGCAATTTTTAAGAAGACCAAAATAGCTTTAAAAAAAAAAAAAAAGGACACACTTGTTCATCCTAGGAAAAAGTAAACTGGTCCTTAAAACTTGGCCACATAGATCTAATAACAATACTACCACCTACTAAAGGAATTTGGATAATGAGAACAGATTCCAGCTGTAGAATTCTGCAAAGCTGCCTCGCTTGTAAAAATCATTCTTATTCTAATTTTATAGGTAACGAAACCAAAGCTTGGAGAATTGAATTCATTGTTGCCATGTGTCTTGAAGAGAGTAGGTTAAGATTCCAGTCCACAATTCTCTGACTTCAAAAAATACTCTAAATATTTCATCATGTGATCCAGAAAAAAAGACACAAAGGTATCTAGAAAATTCTTAACTGACTCTTAAAATCTTTGATCAAATGCCTGCAGTTTTGTGAGTGAAACTGAGCAACCACCCAAATAACCAAAACTCTTGGTAGCTTTTTTTTTTTAAGCCACTTGTGGACCCATAAGAGAAATACTTTTTATTTTATATTTTCTTCTACTAACAGTGAAAAAAGCACTAGGACAAAATTATGCTGATAAATGCTAAACACTCAGATCTTTTAGGGCCTTTCAGAGTTTGATGGTTTCTGTGATGCAAATACTCCCACCGCAATTTCCAGCTGCCCCTGTGATGTCACTGACTGAAGAAGTGGGTAGAGATAAGCATCATCAGCTTCTGCGAGCCACACAAGAGGGTCCAATAGGGCACGGCCGACAACCATCGAACTGGATTAATCAAGAACCCCTGTGATGATGTAGCCTGTGAAGAGATACATCACTGACAGAGCACCACAGATAAATAATAAGCTCCAGGCGGGACATTTATCAGACGAAGGATTGGAAATGGAATTGGTCTGACTTGCAAATGGAGATTTGAGCCCTTACAAAAGAATCTCAGCTTTCCCAATCAAGCTAAAGTCAGAACTGCCCACTGGGGGGTTCTTAGTTTGAGAAAGCAAGTCTCCAGGTATGAAGAGGTGGGCGAGCTGCAGCCTGGATCTGACCCTTGACTTTGCCTCTTTACCAACAAGGCCTCTAACTTGAATCCCCATTGCTACCCTGTCACTGGCCTTTCACTGGTGAGCTGCCTTCCTTTCAACACTGTTGGCTCCCCCTCAACATAGTTCAAATTTTCCAAATCCTTTCATTTAACAGAGAAAGCAAGAGACACAAAGAAGCTGGGTTTTGGTCTTACTTTGATTTGCTTGGGCCCAGGACTCACAGACCCTGTCCCACCGTACACTTTGAGATACTTACCCTCAAAGCCCAAGGGCTATACAACTGAACAGCCTCCTTCCAGCTCACGTCTAACTTTTAGCCATGAAAGAAGCTACCATGTTAACCCTTACTACCTGGCAGCCCCCTTTGAAAGATCTCACTATCTTCACCCATGCTTAAGACCAAACATTAGATTAATTGAATTCATTCCCACCTGAAATCATTTCATGCTCTTTCTTCTCGTACCATTTTCTGACCTGAGCCATAACTCTTCCTCGTATCAGAAATGTCGTCACCCCCTCTGAAGATATAACCCCACCTCCTGTAGACTCACAATATTTTCTTTAAAATACACACTAGCCATAGCTTGCTAATAATGAAAAATATACAAATACCACAATGAAGGTATTGTTCCCTCCAACCAGTTGACCTACAGCCTAAGCCATGTGACCTCTGCTTCACCACCTCCATGTTTTAGGAAACCAAAATGCTGTAGGTACTCCAGGTTTGCAAGGGAGATGGTCCTCCCTCTGATGTTCAAAATAAAAAGTTTAAAAATTTAAAAAAAAATTGCCTTCCTTCCTTCCTTCCTTGAGGATCAAGTCAAGCTTCATAGCTTATTGACCCCAAATCAGTATTCTCCCTAAAGTTGCCCCCTATGCAGCTGCCTTCATACTCCCTAAAGTCCTACTGATACTAATCATCACTTGGAGAATTGGAACTTCACTTTGAGAATTGCCTTCAAAGTTATGGCTCACCCAAGGTTGTCAATTGTATTTTATTTTTCTCACCCATCATGTACACTGTACTTGGATCTTGGACAAGGGCCAAAGTGTTGAAAGTACCAAGCGTATTCAGAACAGTTGCCTCCACACACCCCCTGCCCCCCTTACCACCCCAACTCACACAGCTTCAGAGACAACTTCTAAGGACACCCAAGGTGATTTTGACAGCCGAAGCTTCTGTCATTGTTCGTTCTCATCCAGCTGTACCTTAACGAAATGGCTAGCAAATGGAGTGTAACACGTGACATGATCAAAGTACAGGCTAGCACTCTTCTCAGAGGGGTCCAAAAGCCAGGATACTGGAGACTGAGGGGGACCTAAAGAAGATGTCTAACCCATCTGCCAGTCTCAAGTCAGTTTCTTCCCACATTAGGGCTACCCGAGATGGAGCTGGACTGGACCAGCTCCCAGTATCTGAGTGCTAGCCACTTGCTGTTTCTCACACGTGCCAGGAAAGACTCCATTTCGTACCATTCACACCACTTATGCAAAGATGACTCTATCCTCTCTTTCAAACTTCTGTTTAAATATCATTCTGCATGCTTCAGTCCTTATTTAAAATTGTAATCATTCTCCACTTCTCTCCAGATGCCTGCCAACAACGCTCTATTCCTTTTCTCTTTATAATTGTTACCTTCTACTATATAATGTGTTTATTTATTATATTTATTATTTATTCTCTGCCCCACCTACTCCCCTGTTAGAAGATAAAATTTTATAAGGCAGGGATTGTTGTCCCTTTTGTTCACTGAATATCCAAGGTGGTTGGCATAGAAGCTAACACATGGTTGGCGTTTACAAATATTTGTTGAATACATGAATGCTAGCAGGGACCTTCTTGTCCTCACTGCAACCCCCTCTCCAAATATGCTCAATGGATGGTCAGCATGTTTTTCCTTGACCACTTATCCTCTATCAAGTTTCTATTGCCCTGGAGATGGTAGACACTAAAGCTATGGTTTTCTCATGAACACATGGGTAGGATTTTTCTAATCTTGCCTTTTCCGCCAGAACCACACACAGAGTTAATACCTATTGTCCGCAGCTTCATTGGCACACACAGTGAGCCAGGAAGGATGGGGGAAAAGAGCATGGGATAGGGAACGTGGAACATGCATGCAGGTCAGAGAGATTCCAAAGGTAACACAAGACAGTGCATATGTACAAGTGTAAAGGGATGAGGGGAGGGAGTCCATGTTCCACGGTCCCTGTGCCTGTACCCCCCGGGAGTGGAGAGATGTCACCTGTCAGCTACCACATCTCCCTGAGCCAGCAAAAAGAAATGCACCAAAATCTCAGCTTCCACTTGAGTTTTCACCATGTGGTTTAACTCCTTCTACAAGCTTCCCCTCAAAGGGAAAAAAAAAGAAAAAAAAGAAAGAAAAAAGAAAACTTTAATTTTTATTTTAAACCTTTAGGCCTGCAAGGAAATGATAAAGATGAGAAAGTACTATGGTTGAGGGTTCTCTCCCATTCTCTTTTATAAAACAGTCTAAAGTTTGAAACTGTCATTGAATTGAAAGCCATGATTTGAACGCAGGCTAGCACAATAGCACAACGTCGCCCCTCCAGGGTTTTCCTGTGGTTCATAGAGTTGTTCCAAGTGCACATGAAATAGGGCTGTAAGATGGAAGCTCCACTCCAGCAGCACCCTGGACTGGAGGGAGGGAGAGGGAGGTCATCCACTATTGGGCAGGGAAGCCAAAGGCACAAGATCCATGTGTCTGCCAAGGACACTTCTGTTCCACTCATCAGCCTCCAGTACCTTCAGGACCATCATCAGGAGGAAACTGTTAAAGCATTCACATTTCTCCATAAGCAGCTTTAATGGAGTTTTACATATTCATGTACCAAAAATGCTACTTTTAAAGTTGTATTAGTCTTGATGTCTTGTTAGTATGAAAGGGGATTCTACAGCATGATTGTCTACACACACACACACACACACACAAAATTGAATGGCGTCTATAAAAATCTACCAGATTTGGTGAGTTTACCAACGTCTCAGGCTACAAGAGCAGTGTACAAAAATCAACTATGTCTATATGCTAGCAACAAACAAGTGGAAATTAAAATTTAAAAAATACTACTTATAATAGCAGTAAAAATATGGAAACTTAGAAATAAATATCACAAAATAGGTTTAAGACTTGAAATCTACAAAAACATTGCAGAGAAATTAAATCAGATTTAATATGTTCATGGGTTGAAAGACTTAATATTATTAAAATGTCAGTTCTCCCCCAATTCATCTATGGACTCCAATACAATTCCAATCAAAACAACAGCAGGTTTTTGTTGCTGTTGTTGTTTTGTTTTTTTGTTTTTTTGTTTTTTGTGTTTGGGGGTTTTTGTTGTTGTTGTTGTTGTTGTTGTTTTGGGGTTTTGTTTTGTTTTTTCCAGAAACTGGCAACCTGATTTTAAAGTTTATCTGGAAACGAAAATGACCTATAATACCCAACACAATTTTGAAAGAAAAAACGAAAAGAACAAACTATCTGATTTCAAGCCTTGTTATAAAGTTATAGTAATCAAGACAGAGTGATATTAGCCTCAACAGAGACAAACAAGTCAATGGAACATATTTAATTTCCATATAACATATAATGACAACTGATTTTTGACAAACGACAAAAAAAAAATCAGTTCACAAAGGACACTACTTTCAACAAATAATGCAGGAACAATTGGATAGTCACATGTAGAAAGATAAAATTTAATTCATACCTTACACCATATATAAAAATTGACTCAAATTATAGACCCAAATGCAAACCTAAAACTATAAAACAGAAAAAAAGCATCAGATAAAATCCTGGTGACTCTGGATTAGACAAAGATTTCTTAGATACGATACCAATAGTATGATCCATAAAAGAAAAAAATGATAATTTGGACCTTATCAAAACTTAAAACTTTTTGAAAGACTATTTAGAAAATGAAAACACACATCACAGAGTTGGAAAAAATATTTTCGGATCATATGTCTGATAAAGGACTTCTAACCAAAATACGTAAAGAACTCTCAAAACTAAATAGCAACTGTTTTTTTTTTTAAATAGGCAAAGGATTTGAACAGACATTTCACCAAAGAAGATATAATAGATGGCAAATAGGCATAAGAATATGTTCATAATCATTAGTTATTAGATAAAAAAACAAAACCACAATAAAATATTAAGGTATGCATATTAAGATGGCTGAATTTATCTTTTGTTGTTCTAAAGTAGATGTTTCAATTTTTTTTAGATTACACTTTTATTTTATTTTTTCAGTGTTCCAAGATTCATTGTTTATGCACCACACCCTGTGCTCCATGCAATATGTGCCCTCCTTAATACCCACCACCAGGCTCACCCATCTCCCCACCTCCCTCTCCTCCAAAACCCTCAGTTTGTTTCTCAGAGACCACAGTCTCTCATGCTTCATCTCCCCCTCCAATTTCCCCCATTCACTTTTCCTTTCTTTCTCCTAATGTCCTCCATGTTACTCTTTATGCTCCACAAGTAAGTGAAACCATATAATAATTGACTTTCTCTGCTTAACTTATTTCCCTCAGCATGATCTCCTCCGGTTCCATCCGTGTTGATACAAAAGTTGGGTATTCATCCTTTCTGAGGCTGAGTAATAGTCCACTGTGTATATGGATCACATCTTCTTTATCGATTCATCTGTTGAAGGGCATCTCAGCTCTTTCCACAGTTTGGTGACTGTGGCCATTGCTGCTATGAATATTGGGATACATACGGCCCTTCTTTTCACTGCACCTGTATGTTTGGGGTAAATACTCTGTAATGCAATTGCAGGGTCATAGGGTAACTCTATTTTTAATAAAATGGCTGAATTTAAAAAAGACTATACCAAGTGTTGGTGAGAATGTGGAGGAACTGTTAAAACTATAAAATGGTTCAACCATTCTGGAGAATACTTTGGCATTTCTTTAAAAGCATTCAGCTCCTTAAAAAGTTAAGCATTTACTATGATCCAGCCACTCCACTCCTAGGTTCTGGCCTAAGAGAAATAAAACCATATGTCCGTGAATAGGAATGTTCATGGCAGCTAGTTTGGTCATAGCAGAATGCGATGGCCAATAGCTGGAAACAATCCAAACACCTATCAACAGGTGAACATATATACACATTGTAGCATATTGTTACAATAAAAATGAATGAAATATCGATACAAGCACAACGTGAATGAATCCCAAAATAATCATTCTGAGTGAAAGAAGCCAGACCAAGGAAAAAAAGTATGTATTGTATTCATGCAAAATTCTAAAACATGCAAACTAATCTGTAGTGACAGAAAGCAGATCAGCAGTTGCATAGTGATGGGGGATTAAGAGAGAGGTGGGAGGGAGAGATTACAAAGGGGCATGAGAAAATTTAGGGGGATGATGGATAGGTTCATTATTTTTATTGTGGTGATAGTTTCACAAGCATATATATATATATATATATACGTCAAGACATCAAACTTTACAATTCAAATATGTATAATTTACTGTTATAAAAACTATATCTCAATGAATCTGGGTTTTTTTAATTTCAAACACTTAAAAAAAAAAGAATGTTCTAAAAAGATGCTAATATCCCTAAGCCTTAACATGTGATCTCTCTTATCAGCTAATACCTTACTAGGGGAAGAGAATGAATGACTATTAAAGACAAAAGTCCTAACTTCTCCAAGAACTTATCCTAATGACACACTTACTAGGTAACCCAAAACTCTGACAAAAGTTTCGACAATGATGTGTAATACTAAATCAACTAAGGGATACTTCCTTTTTACTCACAGTTGCCATGCAAGCCCGTCTAAAATTAAAGGGTGGGTACCACCTGGCCTGGAGCAGTTTTTCCATTTATCCCCCTTATCCTTTTATTTCTCTCCTCTCTCTACCTGGGTCCCCAAAGTAAGAATCAATCAACTCAAAACAACAACTAGCACAACAACAACGGGACAATTTTCTAGATCCCAGTTAGCCATCTTAATCTCTTGATGCTTCCCTAAGGCCCAGAGAGGGAACCTTACATAATTGGGACCTTGACATGCTGTGTGGACATGGTCTCATCTTCAGACCACCCCCAGCTTACTGAACTACAAAGAGGACATCTGGTCCTCACTGAAATTCTTGGGCTTGAAAAAGTTCAGCTCTACCATTCATGTCAATTAGAGCAAGTCCTACTGAACATAAATGAACAGAATGCTAGAGACTGGGGAAATAGAAGTGTGTCATGTCCTATAATTTTCCAAATCGCCTTCTAAAGATTTCCCATCCCATGAGCTGACTAGCATCTGAGGCTCAGCACTGCATGGGTGCCCAGGGCTGGCACACAGTCAACTCAACTGGGAGAATTCCAAACGCCAAGCTGAATGAGGGATAGGAAGGACACCAAACCTCTCTGTGCTCTTTTCATTAACAAAGTGAAGGGTTTCTCGCAGAGTCAGAGTTCTGGAGAGGGATCCTCAGTTAGCTAGCAGAGACCATTTGAAATCCCACTTCCTTCAGAGAGCATCCTAACTCATGAGGAAACTGAAGACGAGCTCCAAACTACAGTTAGAGTCGGCAACTTGGCCGCCAGCAGAGTGTGGGCAGCCCTCAGCAACTCTGACCTCTTTGCACTGAAATGAGAGGAAACTGTGATCCAGGGCTGACATTTCCGCAGAGCATCGCCCAACTCTCCCAAGAGGGGGACCACAATTCACTGATAATGGGGCTTTGAAGTGTCTGGCCTAGGGCCAGGAAACACTGGAAGTGTCCTTTGGAGAATATCTGTTTTAGATTACTCCCAGTTTATAGGAAGCCACACAGGCTAACTTTAGCATTTCTCCTACCTTCAGAATGCAGGCGTTTTAGAAGACTGAT
>PISX010026627.1:0-24210 GCA_004024625.1 Mellivora capensis | reverse complement strand
AAAAAAATCATGAAGTTGAAAGAGTGGATTTGTTTATCTATATCTTGGGCTAAATGCCCAGTAGTGCAATTGCTGGGTCATACAGTAGCTCTATTTTTAATTTTTTGAGGAACCTCCACATTGTTTTCCAAAGTGGCTGCACCAACTTGCATTCTCACCAACACTGTAAGAGGATTCCCTTTTCTCTACAACCTCTCCAACATTTGTTTTTTGCCTTGTCAATTTTGTCCATTCTAACTGGTGTAAGGTAGTATCTCAATGTCGTTTTGATTTGAATTTCCCTGATGGCTAATGATGATGAACATTTTCCCATGTGTCTGTTAGCCATTTGTATGTCTTCTTTTGAGAAGTGTCTGTTCATGTCTTCTAAGATACAGATGTAGTGAAAAGAAGGGCCATATGTACCCCAATGTTCATAGCAGCAATGTCCACAATAGCCAAACTGTGGAAAAAGCCAAGATGCCCTTCAACAGATGAATGGATAAAGAAGATGTGGTCCACATATACAATGGAATATTACTCAGCCATCAGAAAGGATGAATACCCAACTTTTGCATCAACATGGATGGGGCTGGAGATTATGCTAAGTGAAATAAGTCAAGCAGAGAAAGTCAATCATCATATGGTTTCACTTATTTGTGGAACATAAGGAATAGCATGGAAGACATTAGAAGAGGGAAGGGAAAAATGAAGGAAGATAAATCGTATGGGGAGGCAAACCATGATAGATTATGGACTCTGAGAAACAACTGAGAGTTTTAAGGGTGGGAGGGTAGAGGGATGGGTTAGCCTGGTGATGGGTATTAAGGAGGGCACATATTGCATGGAGCACTGGGTGTTGTACACAAACAACAAATCATGGAACGCTACATCAAAAACTAATGATGACTATCAGAACATAATAAAAGAAAGAAAGAAAGAGTGGATTTGTTAAAATAGAGTCTCTACTGTATGGGACCAACTGCTCAAAATAGGATTATGTTAAAGTGCAAATAAACACATAATCTGACTGCATTTCACCTAAATGACCTTTTAAATTTTAATTTTTTGTTTGGATTTTTATCTTACTGAATCTAATTCAGGTTATACATAAATAATTCAGAAATAGTAAATAAAATGCTTGCTAAAAGTAAGTTTGATTGCTTAAAACTCCTAGAAAACAGAACACCAAACATCAAAAAAACAAAGTTTTCACCATGTAATAATAATAGCAAAGCCTGTAAAACATGGAAGTACTGACCACAAGTACTGACCTGTAAGAAGATTACAAACCAATTAGGTGTTTAATTTATTGGCTTTTCTATAGAGGCTCTGACATCAATTGGAACAACACAAAAACCTATTGTGAGTCCAAAGCACCTTCATTAACTGAATCCATTGCCTTCCCATTTACTT
Organism: Mellivora capensis; assembly: GCA_004024625.1. Classification (NCBI taxonomy): domain Eukaryota; kingdom Metazoa; phylum Chordata; class Mammalia; order Carnivora; family Mustelidae; genus Mellivora; species Mellivora capensis. Next base: position 22,815 of record PISX010026627.1, on the reverse strand, counting down.
GACTCTATCACCCCTACCATGCATAACTGGTCACAGACACTAATTAACATGTATTTGAAAAAACACTAGGAAAGAAACTAACAAAAATGATTTATCAATGGCCTATGGCCCTGAATGACAGTGTGACAAAATGGAAAGAAGGCAACTTCATTAGGATGCAAGGTTTAAATATCTGAATCAAGGGTTTATAGGTTTGACTTTGTTCTTAGGGTCCTAAATTGTACAGTCCAGAGTATTCCATTTTCTTTTTCTCAAAATATGTATTGGTAGAGATAATAAATATATGTGGCATGAAATACAAAATATAGATGACCATATTTTTAAAAAGAAAATCTCCTTCCTTGTCCTAGCCATTCTCTCCAATTTTCTGTGTTATCTTAAAAAAATATATTATGCAAATATGAGCATATCTATCTATCTGTTTATCTATTTACTCATTCCATACATCAAAGGTAGCATATTAAACCCATTTCCTGTGCCAATCTTTTTTTTAAATAGTACTATATTATAAATATCTTCCATATTGGTATATACAGAGCTATTTCATTCTTTTTCAAAGCTTCCTAAGTTTTGCAGAAGTGTTCTTCTTTGGTACCAGCTGGTCTCATATTTTTTCAGTTAATATAAATTGTTATTAAAGAAAAAGCAAAAAGATAAACTTTTACCTCTTGGCCGATATCTGAAATCTTCCCATAACTAACTTCCTTTCATGTTTACTACATATGATAAAAATAATACATTTTCAAAATTGGCATAATTTACTTTAGTTGTACTTTATTAATTCAAAATTTGAGAAACATGATTCAAATAATATATAGCTGGCTTCTAGTTTTGAAATTACTGTGCTTTTGGAGGAGTTGGGAGAAATCCGGAGAAATAATTACGGGGTTAAAGCTGACATCCATCCAGAAAGCCAGTTCCCCAACTGAAAGACTGCTATAAATTTCACATTCATTAACTCTGAGAGGCTTTACAAATATCATTTACATGTGTGCAGTCTCATGAGGATTTGGTTGCTGACTTGACCAGTTTGGGAAGCTGACAAGCACAGATTCTTTCAGAAAAGAGCATCCAATCTAAACTGTAATCTTTCCAAACTAGTCATCCACTTTGACAAAACTGGCCGATTCTCTGATCCTTGTGTTGGAATAGGAAAATGCCGTCATTTAAAAAGCCTTGAACTGTATTCTGTTAACTACATGAATAACCCGAAATTGTTTGAAAAAAGTATCAGTTAACTAAAAAAATGAGAAACAAAATCAGAAGCAAGACAGTTAATATCTTTTCTTCTTAGGTCAGATAAGTATAAATAATGACTTGCATTTGCATGGTGTATTTTAGGTTTACAAGTATATTCACAAATACTGATTCAGTTAACTATCTGGAGCTTTGTGTACCCAACATGCATTAACCACAAAAAGAGTTCAGCAATTTGTACATTAACATTATGCCATATGTTCACACAGACCTGTACCCAAGACTGAAGTTAATACCTTTAAGAAAATGATTTATAAGGCAGTAAATAGAAGGAAGTAGAAGGAGATAGGCTGCTTCTGAGATATTGATAACATTTTGTTTCCTGATTTGGGCACTGTGTGGACTCAATTTGTGAAAAGTCATCAAGCTATCCATTTATGATTTGCACACATTTGTATACTTCTATTATACCTCAATTAAAAAGTTCAAAATGGTAGAAAGAATACAGAGTAAAACAGTCTCCAGATACTAGAAAAATCTTAAAACATCAACCATAAATTTATCCAACTGCTCAGGATTAACACATTTTTTGGTCTATATATTTGTGATTTTTTCTATTCATAGGTTATGTATGTATTTCAACAAAGTAAATATTCATAATACAGCACTTTTCCAAAATTCTTTTTTCACATTTTGGCATATTGTGAACAAACATTTTTCCCTAATAATTATATCTCTAAAATAGCATTATGATTATTATTTCTCTATATGGTGACACCATCATTTCTTTTTTGTTGTTGTTTTCTTATTCACAGAACATTAAATATCACAGGGGTGCCTGGTGGCTCAGTGGGTTAAAGCCTCTGCCTTTGGCTCAGGTCCTGATCCCAGGGTCCTGGGATCGAGCCCCGCATCGGGCTCTCTGCTCAGCAGGGATCCTGCTTCCTCCTCTCTCTCTGCCTGCCTCTCTGCCTACTTGTAATCTCTATCAAATAAATAAATAAAATCTTTAAAAAAACAATAAAAAAATAAAATATATCACAAATGAATTGGCACCTTTACCTGTTCTATCAGTGCCCTTGTGACCTCCACTGAAAATCTATTTTGATCTCCATTTTTACTCTGAGCATCTAATGAATTCTTTCCAAAATTTTGCCAGATTATTAAAATTAGCTAGTAATAACTTGAATGTGATTCTTCAATGATTATTTCTGTTCTGAGAAGGATTTTAAAAGAGGAAAGTTTTGATGTTCTTAAAGATTGGAATAATAATGGTGGAAAAATAGGTGTTGCTATGGATATCCTGGGGCAATGGACTTGGCCTGGACCACTGCTGGCCCTCCAGTGCAAAGACTGGGTTTGTTCTTATTCAAGGCAGATTATGAATCTCTTCCAAGTAGACTGTGAAATCATATATGACAGTAAACATGATACATTAATTTCCTTTGTATCCCTAACACCTAGAAGAGAACATGGCAGGTAGTAGATGTTCAATACATTTTGGAATAAGGAATAGATGACAATTAGGTGAGTATATGCATTAAAAAACCAATGAATAAATAACTGACTCTTCTCAAGATATCACAGATTCTTTCTTACTCATAATGATATAGTAAAATAAAGATGGTAACTTTTTCTCTATAATTGTGGTTTTGTATGTATTCAACTCAGTCATAATTCCAAATATACTCACTTTCTTTTACCATTATGAGAAGTAGTGATTTATACAAGTTACCACTGCTGTTTCCCTTGAAAAGTTATGCTGCCTGCTTCTCACAGCCTGCTTCTCATCTATATGCTCTACTTTACCCCAAACCCCTTTTCAGTTAATCTCACCTTGAAGGCAGAGAGCACCATCTTTATATTAATCTTCATTTACTATTCCCCAATGCCTAGCATAGTGGTTTGCAAACCATGGCTCTATATTAAGTATGAGTAATATGTACTTGCCAAAAGAATTTGACATACTCAAAATTTGTATATACCCCAAGAATGCTCATCAAATGGAAACCAACATACCAAATAAATCTGTCCATAGATTTAGATTGGTATCTAATGTGACAAAGCACCTTCATCACACTAATTTCTATTTCCAGACTAGATTGCTATAAGTGATCCAAAACAGAGAGAAAAAGTAACCTCTGCTCTCATGTGTTATCTAACTGGGGAAAGAAAGGCACATGGATATGATTTTCCTGCTTTGTGTATGTTAAGAAAGATCAAAACAATATACAAATACTGACTGTACTGCTTAGATGATATAATGAAGAAATGTCCATGGTGTTTGGAAATGATTGAAGAAACTTTAGAGAAAGTTAATTTTGAAGATAAGATGTATATTATAAGGTAGGAAATTATAATTACACTTGTAGTCATGATCTAATAATAATTAAAATCACTGAATGGAAACTATCATCCATACTAAAGTCCTTTTCCATTAACCATATATATGATTCATGGTTTCAATGTAGACTAGTAAATATTGGCATATATCAGATGCAGAGAGCCTCTGATTAATTACCTTATTGGAAAAATTTTTCCAAAGAGATTTTTTGATAAGTTTATTTATTGAGACAGAAATATAGGCTCTGTGGCAATTTCAAAACATTTAAAATAAAGGCTGAGAGAGCAAAGAAAAAACAATTTATTACATATATATAGATCTCCAGACCCATCTTAAAGGAAAAAGATCTGGTTGAGACATTTAGATCTTTGCTACACTTATGACACTCTTCTTGTCTTTCTGTAATTATAAATATGGGTTTCAATGTTATTTTAAGTCTTCAATCTATAGTCTTCTGAACTCTAGTTCATGTTCTCTCTTAAGGAATGTGACCATCAATCTCCAAGCTATGTCAATTAATTGTTTGTTAATCTTCAGCTGTTACCTCAGTTATGTAAATATGTTAAATTTCATTGTAGAATAGGTTTCAAATGAATAATATCTATTTCTTTTCCTATAGACTAATAATAAAATAAATAATACAATAAACCAATACATAATTTAATATATAATTAAATACACATAAAATTTGAGTAGAAATATATCAAAATAATGAAGTAACTTTAATTTTACAATTAGTAATAAGTCTTAATTATAAGCAATGTAAAAAAATTCTAAACTTATTTTTATAACTTAGAGAAATATAGTAAATAACTAAGGAATTATCCTGGTTTTTTTTAATTTAATTTAATTTAATTTTTTTAATTTAATTTTAATTTAATTTAATTCCTTTTAGAAAACTCAAACTACATGAAATAGTCAAGCATTTAAACGTTAAAGCCTAAGTTACTGACTTGAGTTGTCCAGGACAATTTCACAACACTTTTGTGAATAGTCATTTATCTTTCTCTATAGATCACAACACATTGCGAGGGGCAAAAAGCAAACAGAAACTAAAGTCTGCCTATTTGCTTTAGCAAAATGTCCATTGGAAGGAGAAATATTTCCTTCCACTCCCCTCAGTCTTCCACTGTCTTGATGAAGTTTTGGGGAAGAAGATTTTATCTCTTGACAAGTTATTCATTTCTTCCCACAAAAGAGATATGACATAAGACTAGAAAATGAATGCCATTAATATTTGACTATACCCCTTTGGTTCTATAAGAACCTTGCCATTCCCTCCTCAACCATTCCCCTACCTTTGATTAGCTCACAGTGGCAGGGCTTCCCGTCTGCAATGGCACTAGACACTCTCTAGCTGCTCTACTGTTTATGGCAGGATGGGCCATAGTAGGCACCAATTTTCATTACTGGTCCAACTCACATTCTCCAATCAAGCTGTACCATTGCTAAAGCTGAATTCTTAACCCAATCTGACTTTATGGTCCATATAAGACTAATTTATTTGAAACCTGAAAAAAAGGGACATAATTGATTTGCCTCCTCCAACCCCAACCCTTACAACACAACAATAACAAATATGGCTAAATGTGTGGGTAGGGTAGGGTAGCTTTATGCTCCCTCAAATGATTTGGAAACATTTGACTTCTAATTTTTCTTTAGAAATCTATAATTCCCCCAAATATTTTTCCCAAAACATTTTTATAAGCCAGATAATTTATATTTCTACTATTAAAAAGTAGATTTACATATACCATTGTTTAATAAGCATTTTCTGAATAAGCAAGAGTATTTTGCCTGTTTGAAAACTGATAAACAAGGACAAATTTGCAAGAAACATAAAAATGTGCAGAAATATTAAAAAGACTAAACATTTTCTACAGGCATAATCTATCCTATAGCTCTCTACCTGCTGTAGTATTTGAAAGCCTAAAAAGCATTTCATTTTAAAAAAGTGTATTATTGGAGTATATTGTTTTGTTATAAATCTATGTCAATATGTTCTCCATATTTTCTTGGAAGGTATTTACCAGGACTACCAACAGTATAGGTATGTACAGTAAGTGGAATGAAGGACTCCACCAAGGACTGATTTTAGCTTAATGTCTTACATATTGCATATGCCAAATAAATGATTGATAGGTAAATATATAATTTAAAAATAAAAATATTGACATGGTTTTTCTGCCAGCCATAAAGTTAATCAGCAAAATTATGACTAAGGAGCTATATGCCAAACAAATTATACAGCGCCAAATAAAAAATTGTTAGATATAGTAAGCAGCAGGAAAAAGGCAACTTGTCACCAAAAAAACAAATCAGCCAGTAGAACCAGATCCCAAAGTAAAAGCAAAGGTTTAGCAAATTTTACTTGAAGACTTAAAAGAAAAAATAAACATGAGGAAAGAAATGAAAAACATTCAAAAATGAAAGAATAAAAAACAAATGGCAATAATGGGGAATTCCAGGATGGAATAAAGAGTACATTAGACGATACAGAAAAAGAAAAGATTACTGAATTTGAATATAAAACAACAGAAATTAACAAAATCAAAACACGGAGAGAAAAAAATGGTCAGAGCCTCAGTGACCAGCGGGAAAATATCAAGCGGTCTAATCTTCATGTAACTGTCATCTCAGAATATTTGTGGATGTGTCAGTATAGGGGATAGGACAGAAAACTGTTTGAATAATAATAATAACAGTAATTTTCTAAATACTTAGAAAACTATAAACCCACAGATCCAATAAAGCTCAGTGAACCGCAAGCAAAATATACGATATTATTCACACCAGGACTGCCATGAGCACACTAGGAAAGCACACACATGAGTTCTGTCTTTCCACAATGTCAGCTTTATTCAATCATAAAGCCAAGTTAAGTCACAGCGATAAAGCAGGTTCAGGATTCCAGACTCAATGACATTTCACTATGTGATTAAACGTGACTTCCTACACAGCAGACGGAGAAGGACAAAGACAAGCCACAGAACAAACAAGATAACAGAAGGGTGCAGGAAGTGAAGAAACCAAACGCGAGCGCAGTTTGTGAGCCCGCAGCTGAGATAAGGCCTCTTAGACTGTTCTGTTACTGCTTCTGATGTTCAGGCTGTGAAGGATCTCCCTTCTGTTCAGAGATCCATGGGCAGAGCCTTAAGGGACAGTTGCCTTTTTTAAGTGATCAGACATAGAGGTCTGAAGAGTCTAACAGTTTGCTGCCAAAATCCTTTTCTTTTTTTAAGGGATTTAATCAGTTTTGGGTCTCTGCAGGCCTCCTCTGCGTCTCCTTGTTATCAGTTCTGGGACGTCAGCTGACATTGGTCCCGGCGGTATCTCCTAGCTGCAGTACCTTGACTGCTTGCGTCATTGCTTGACACAGGCTCCTGCTTGACATGAGAAATTATATTTTGCTCTCTACAAGGACATACCACAACCAAACTGCTAGAAACCAGTGGTATTAATGGATTCCTATAATCAGAAGAATAAAAATCATACTATTTCAAAAAGTGACCAGAATTAAGAATCACTTTAGAATTTCCATTAGAAATTATGGAAGCCAGAAGAACAAAAAAGGAAACTGAAAACTAGAATTGTGTAGCCAAACAAATATTCCTGAAAAATAAAAATAGGGATTTTTCAGACTAATGAAAGCTAGGATCTTTGTTGCCAGAACACTTACACTACAATACATCTTTAAAGCAGTTTTATAGGCAAAAGGAACATAACTCTTGATAGAAACTTGGACCTGGATTTTAAAAAAATTAAAGGTGGAAGGGGCACCTGGGTGGCTCAGTGGGTTAAAGCCTCTGCCTTTGGCTCAGGTTATGATCCCAGGGTCCTGGAATGGAGCCCCACATCCGGCTCTCTGCTCAGCGGGAAGCCTGTTTCCTCCTCTCTCTCTGCCTGCCTCTCTGCCTACATGTGATCTCTGTCTATCAAATAAATAAAATAAAATCTTTAAAAAAAAAAATTAAAGGTGGTAAAAATGATTAATAATGTGTAAGTGTCATGGACTTATTTTCTCATTTTTAAAATTCTTTAAAATACAATTTATGGCTTAATGAAACAAACATTGTATTTTGTTGCTAATAAGATATGAAGAAGTAAAATACTTAATAATAACAAAGGATGAGGGATGAAAGACATATACTGTTAAAAGGCCCTTACAATATGTATGCATACTCTTTCTTTTTTAATTCTAGTATAATTAACATACTTTCATATGGAGGTATACAGTGATAAGTTAAAGTGAAAACTGTAAATCCTAGAATGTTTGTGGTGGTATAAAATCAAGATCCAACTGTTTGCTATCTCTATAACTGTAATATAAAAATAAACTCCAAGTGTAATGTAAATATGAACCCAGTTCTCTGTATATAAGTATAGGACTAGGTTAAAATACAGGGATACAATCAGTTACAAGATGCAAATCCTAACAAGAAGAAAGCTGTGTGGCTGTATTAATATATACAAAATAAAGAAAATACAGGAATAAAAAATATCAGTGATAAGAGGGTATATTTCATAGTGATAGAGATATGAAATCATCAAGAAGATCAAACTGAAGTCAATATTTACTCAATAATATAAATATAGACAAATGATTTTTGACAATAGTGCAAAGTTATTTCAATAGAAATATAATAATCTTTTAAATAGATAAGATTGGACTCATTGCTAGAAGAAAGCAAGAGAAAAATTACACACACACACAAACACATATATAACAAAAGTACAATTAATAAAAGAAAAAAATAGTAAATTGAATCTTATCAAAATTTAAAAGTTCTTATCTTTGAAAGAGATTGAAAGAAAAACCACAAACTTCTAAGAAATGTTTGCAAAACACATTTATAATCAAGGACTTGCAGTTAGAATATATAAAGAAGTTTCAAACTCGATAAGAAAATAAGCAATCCAATAAACAAGTAAGCAAAAGATTTGAACAGACACTTCACTAATGATACATAAATAGCCGATAAGCACAAGAAAAAAAAATGCGTAACATCGTTAGCCAGATCCCAAAGTAGTGACAGTGAGTAGGACTACTCACCATTAGAATAGCTGAAATTAAAAGACTAACAAATGTCTGAATGTGGAGAAACTGGAACTTTCATATACTGCCAGTGGGAAAGAAAAAATGGCAAAATAACCAGAAAACTGGCAGTTTCTTAAAAAGTTAAAGATACACCTTCCGTACAACTCACCCATTTCACTCTTAGGTATTTACCCAAAAGAAATGAAAACATACGTATGTCCACACAAAGACATGTACATAAATATTCACAGAAATCTGATTTTTAATAATAAATAACCTAATATCCATCAGCAAATGAGTGGATAAACAAAATGTGGTATATCCATACAACAGAATGTTACCCATTAATAAAAGAAACAAATTGTTGGTACATGTGGCAATATAAATAAATCTCAAAACATTATGTTGAGTGAAGAAGTTGTTATTTTGAAAAAGTGCATATTTATATTGTCTTTGTTAAGAATGCAAAGTAATTTACAGGGACAAAAAGCATATTAGCGCTTGCCTGTAAATGGAGGTGGGGGATAAACTAAATAACAGCACGGGAAATTTTTCAGTGTGTTAAATATTATCTTGATTTGTAATGTATAAACACTATCTTGATTGAAATACATGTATGTCAAAAATCAGGAAACTGTACTAAAATGTTAAAATGATGACAGTCTAGGTGAAAAATAAGAAGATATGGAAATCTACTAAATCTAAGAGAGAGTTCATTTATTAAATGTTAAATTCACCAGCAAAACAGCTAAAATAGGTGAAAATGAGAAAGAGCAATTTGGTTACCATTATCAGGACATGTTAAAAGAAAAGTGTACTCAGAAAAAAGATATTCCTTATGAGGAAACAACAGAGCTAAAGGGAGAAATGATATGTCCTATATAAAAATTTTTTAACACCTTAATTTAATTTTATTTTTTTCATGATCCAAGATTCATTGTTTATGCACAACACCCAGTGCTCCATGCAATATGTGCCCTCCACAATACCCATCACCAGGCTCACCCATCCCCCCACCCACCTCCATAACTCTCAGCTTGTTTCTTAGAATCCATAGTCTCTCATATTTCATCTCCCCCTCCGATTTGCCCCAATTCACTTTTCCATTCCTTCTCCTAATGGCCTCTATGTTATTCCTTATGCTCCACAAGTAAGTGAAACCATATGATAATTAACTCTCTCTGCTTGACTTATTTCACTCAGCATAATCTCCTCCAGTCCCATCCATGTTGATACAAAATTTGGGTATTCATCCTTTCTGATGGCTGAGTAACATTCCATTGCATATATCGACCACATCTTCTTTATCCATTCATATATTGAAGGGCATCTCATTTCTTTCCACAGTTTGGCGATTGTGGCCATTGCTGCCATGAACATTGGGGTACAGATGGCCCTTCTTTCCACTACATCTGTATCTTTGGGGTAAATACCCAGTACTGCAATTGCAGGGTCACAGGGAAGCTCTATTTTTAATTTTTTGAGGAACCTCCACACTGTTTTCCAAAGTGGCTGCACCAGCTTGCATTCCCACCAACACTGTAAGAGGGTTCCCCTTTCTCCACATACTCTCCAACCCTTGTTTCCTGTCCTGTTGATTTTGCCCTTTCTAACTGGTATAAGGTGATATCTCAGTGTGGTTTTGATTTGAATTTCCCTGACAGCTAATGATGATGAAAACTTTTTCCATGTGTCTGTTAGCCATTTGTATGTCTTCTTTGGATAAGCATCTGTTCACATCTTCAGCCCATTTTTTGACATGATTATCTGATTTTTGGGTGTTGAGTTTGAGTTCTTTATAGATCTTGGATATCAGCCCTTTGTTTGTAATGTCATTTGTGAATATTTTCTCCCATATCGTGGGTTGTCTCTTAGTTTTGCTGAATGTTTCCTTTGCTGTGCAGAAGCTTTTGATCTTGATGAAGTCCCAAAAGTTCATTTTCACTTTTGTTTCCTTTGCCTTTGGAGACATGTCTTGAAAGAAGTTGCTGTGACTGATGTCGAAGAGGTTACTGCCTATTTTTCCTGTAGGATTTTGATAGATTCCTGCCTCACGTTGAGGTCTTTCATTCATTTAGAGTTTATCTTTTTGTATGGTGTGAAAGAATGGTAGAATTTCATTCTATACATAGCTGTCCAATTTTCCCAGCACCATTTATTGAAAAGATTGTTTTTTCTCCAGTGAATATTTTTTCCTGCTTTGTCGAAGATTATTCAAATTGGCAAAGAAGAAGTCAAACTCTTTCTCTTCACAGATGACATGATACTTTATATGGAAATCCCAAAAGACGCCACACTCAAAGTACTAGAACTCATACAGCAATTCAGTAATGTGGCAGGATACAAAGTCAATGCACAAAAATCAGTTGCTTTCTTATAACACTAGCAATGAAAATACAGAAAGGGAAATTAGAGAATAGATTCCATTTACTATAGCACCAAGAACGTAAGACACCTTGAAATAAACCTAACAAAGAGGTAAAGGATCTGTATTCAAGGAACTACAGAACACTCATGAAAGAAATTGAAGAAGACATAAAAAGATGGAAAAGCATTCCATGTTCATGGATTGGAAGAATAAACATTGTTAAAATGTCTATACTGCCAGAGCAATCTATACTTTCAATGTCCTATATAAAATTTGAGTAAAGAGACCTGAGTTTCAGCTTTTGTTTAATAATGAACAAAGCTTAAGATCTTAGATGATTGGCCCTGTTCTCATCAAAAACAGAAACAAAAAAGAAAAAGAAAAAGGAAAAGACCACAATGCATTTTTTTAATTAATTTTTTAAATTTTTAAATAAACATATAATGTATTTTTATCCCCAAGGGTACAGGTCCGTGAATTGCCAGGTTTACACATTTCACAGTACTCACCATAGCACATACCCTCCCCAAAGTCCATAACTCCACCAGCCTCTCCCGACCCCCTTCCCCCCAGCAACCCTCAGCCCATTTTGTGAGATTGAGTCTTTTATGGTTTGTCTCCCTCCCGATCCCATCTTCTTTCATTTATTCTTTTCCTACTCCCCAAATCCCCCATGTTGCATCTCCACTTCCTCATATCAGGGAGATCAAATGATAGTTGTCTTTCTCCAATTGACTTATTTCACTAAGCATAATACCCTCTAGTTCCATCCACGTTGTTGCAAATGGCAAGATTTCATTTCTTTTGATGGCTGCATAGTATTCCATTGTGTATATATATATATATACACCACCTCTTCTTTATCCATTCATGTGTTGATGGACATCTAGGTTCTTTCCATAGTTTGGCTATTGTGGACATTGCTGCTATAAACATTCAGGTGCACGTGCCCCTTTGGAGCACCACGTTTGTATCTTTAGCGTATATGCCCAGTAGTGCAATCGCTGGGTCATAGGGTAGCTCTATTTTCAGCTTTTTGAGGAACCTCCATGCTGTTTTCCAGAGTGGTTGCATCAGCTTGCATTCCCACCAACGGTGTAGGAGGGTTCCCCTTTCTCCACATTCTCACCAGCATCTGTCATTTCCTGACTTGTTAATTTTAGCCATCTGACTGGTGAGAGGTGGTATCTCAATGTGGTTTTGATTTGTATTTCCCTGATGCCGAGTGATGTGGAGCATTTTTTCATGTGTCTGTTGGCCATCTGGATGTCTTCTTTGCAGAAATGTCTGCTCATGTCCTCTGCCCATTTCTTGATTGGATTATTTGTTCTTTGGGTGTTGAGTTTGCTGAGTCCTTTATAGATTTTGGATATGATTTTGGATATAGATTTTGTCTGATGTGTCGTTTGCAAAAATTTTCTCCCGTTCTGTCAGTTGTCTTTTGGTTTTGTTGACTGTTTCCTTTGCTGTGCAAAAGCTTTTGATCTTGATGAAATCCCAATAGTTCATTTTTGCCCTTGCTTCCCTTGCCTTTGGCAATGTTCCTAGGAAGAAGTTGCTGTGGCTGAGTCAAAGAGGTTGCTGCCTGTGTTCTCCTCAAGTATTTTGATGGATTCCTTTCTCACATTGAGGTCCTTCACCCATTTTGCATCTATTTTCATGTGTGGTTTAAGGAAATGTTCCAATTTCATTTATCTGCATGTGGCTGTCTAATTTTCCCCCAAAAATAGAAATGGAAGGAAAGCTTCCAAACTCATTTTATGAGGCCAGAATCACCTTGATCCCAAATCCAGACAAGGATCCCATCAAAAAGGATAATGACAGACCAATGTCCTTGATGAACACAGATGCGAAAATTCTCACCAAGATACTAGTCAATAGGATCCAACAGTGCATTAAAAGGATTATTCACCACGACGAAGTGGGATTTATTCCAGGGCTGCAAGGTTGGTTCAACATCCACAAATCAATCAATGTGATACAATACATTAATAAAAGAAAGAACAAGAACCATATGATACTCTCAATAGATGCTGAAAAAGCATTTGACAAAGTACAGCATCCCTTCCTGATCAAAACTCTTCAAAGTGTAGGGATAGAGGGCACATACCTCAATATTATCAAAGCCATCTATGAAAAACCCACCGCAAATATTCTCAATGGAGAAAAACTGAAAGCTTTTTCACTAAGGTCAGGAACACTGCAGGGATGTCCATTATCACCACTGCTATTCAACATAGTACTAGAAGTCCTAGCCTCAGCAATCAGACAACAAAAAGAAATTAAAGGCATCCAAATCGGCAAAGAAGAAGTCAAACTATCACTCTTTGCAGATGATATGATATACTATATGTGGAAAACCCAAAGGGCTCCACTCTAAAACTGCTAGAACTTGTACAGGAATTCAGTAAAGTGTCAGGATATAAAATCAATGCACAGAAATCAGTTGCATCTCTACACCAACAACAAGACAGAAGAAAGAGAAATTAAGGAGTCAATCCCATTTATAACTACACCCAAAACCATAAGATACCGAGGGATAAACCTAACCAAAGAGGCTAAAAATCTACACTCAGAAAACTATAAAGTACTCATGAAAGAAATTGAGGAAGACACAAAGAAATGGAAAAATGTCCCATGCTCCTGGATTGGAAGAACAAATATTGTGAAAATGTCTATGCTACCTAAAGCAATCTACACATTCAATGCAATCCCTATCAAAATCCCAACCATTTTTTTCAAAGAAATAGAACAAATAATCCTAAAATTTATATGGAACCAGAAAAGACCTTGAATAGCCAAAGGAATATTGAAAAAGAAAGCCAAAGTTGGTGGCATCACAATTCCAGGCTTCAAGCTCTATTACAAAGCTGTCATCATGAAGACAGTATGGTACTGGCACAAAAACAGACGCACAGACCAGTGGAACAGAATAGAGAGTCCAGAAATAGACCCTTAACTCTATGGTCAACGAATCTTTGACAAAACAGGAAGGAATGTCCAATGGAAAAAAAGACAGGCTCTTCAACAAATGCTGCTGGGAAAATTGCACAAAGCATTCTTTTTTTTTTAATTTTTTTTAATTTCATTTCTTTCCAGCGTGACAGAATTCATAGTTTTACACCACACCCAGTGCTCCATGCAATGCGTGCCCTCCATAATACCCACCGCCTGGCTCCCCCAACCTCCCAACCCCCCCTTTAAAACCCTCAGGTTGCACAAAGTATTCTTAAACCAATCCAGAGGACAAGGTCGACCTATATATATCTCTCTGCAAGAAGTGAAACTTCACAGGTGTGAAATGCTTTAGCATCTTTGTGATAGGTGTTCTTACACCTAGGAGGCCTGCTATAAATGTCCCAAAGTGGAAAACCACATAAATTAGAGAATAACTTGGTAAAGGTAATTGTTATGGCTTATCTACAACAGTCTAATTTGACCAAATAGGGAATATATTTTAGGTTTGTTTGTTTGTTTTTTTCATTTTTTTAAAAGTTGAGATATACTTGCCATTTAACCTTATATTAGTTTCAGGTGTAAATACAACATAATGATTTGATATTTGTATATATTGCAAAATGATCACAATAAGTATATTTAACATCTATCACCATACATGGTTGAAATTTTTTTCCTTGTAATGGAAATTTTATAAATATATTCTCTTAGCAACTTTCAAATATGCAAGGCAGTTTTATTAACTATAGTTACCATGTCATACATTGTATCGCCATGACTTATTTATTTTATACCTGGAAGTTTCTATCTTCTGACCCTTTTCACCCATTTTACCCACCCTAAACCCCTCCTTTGGCAACTACCAATCTACAGTCTGTTCCTTGTATCTGTAGGTTCTTTTTTTTTAATTCCATATATAAGTGAGATCATAAGGTATTTGTCTTTGTCTGTCTGGCCTATTTCACAAAGCATGAATCCCTCAAGGTCCACCCACGTTATCACCAATGGCAGGATTTCCTTCTTTATATGACCAAATACTACTCCATAGTGTGATGTGATGTGTGTGTGTGTGTGTGTGTGTGTGTGTATTTATTTATTTATACCACATTTTCTGTACATATTAATCCATCAGTGGACACTTAGGGTTACTTCCATGTCTTGACTATTGTAAATAATGATGCAATGAACACGAGGGTTGCAGGCATTTTTTTAATTTAGTGTTTTTATTTCCTTCAGACAAATACCCAGAAGTGGAATTGCTGGATCTTACTGATGTAGGCAGGCTGGAACCATAGAAGGTTCCCATAGGTCCAGCCAAGAGACTCCCTGGCTACATGCAAGATAGAAATCAAACACAAGCCAGCAAGAAGTGGGAGCAGAGTTTATTGAAGGTATAAAGAGTGTGAAGATACAGACTCAGAAAGGAAAAGAGAGTCTCATCTTTGCTTGACGTCTTGGGCTTTTATTGAGGATTGTGGTCTGATGTATGTATCCTCTCAGGCATCCAGGAATTGGTTAGAACAAAGATGAGTGCCCAGGTGTCTTTCATAAGTCAATTATTCTTTGAAGCTTGGGGGGTCTTGGTATAGATGTCTAGCTCCAGTGATTTGGAATGAGCATATGATGGCTTTGTCCAGTCATTCTCATTTGGTCCTTCCTTAGATGTTATCTATTCTAAAGAAATCATTACCTTCTTGTCACTTACAAGGAGGACATACATTCTGTGCATTATGAAACATGTGTAAAGTGGGGGTGCCGGTTCTAGCAAGAACAGAAGCAGAAAGGAGAAAAAAAATCAGATTTTTATGGAGTCCTTCAGCTTCCCTATCTCAGTATGATTAAACTGTTGAAAAGAAGTTGTGTTAAAAAAATGGATTTTAAGGGATGCCTGGGTGGCTCAGTTGGTTAAGCGGCTGCCTTTGGCTCAGGTCATGATCCCAGCGTCCTAGGATTGAGTCCCACATCAGGCTCCTTACTCTCCAGGGAGCCTGCTTCTCTCTCTGTCTCTTCCTGCCACTCTGTCTGCCTGTGCTTGCTCGCTCTCGCTCTCTCTCTGACAAATAAATAAAAATCTTTAAAAAAATGGATTTTAGGGGCACCTGGGTGGCTCAGTGGGTTAAAGCCTCTGCTTTCAGCTCAGGTCATGATCTCAGGGTCCTGGGATCGAGCCCCGCATCAGGCTCTCTGCTCCGCGCAGAGCCTGCTTCCTCCTCTCTCTCCCTGCCTGCCTCTCTTGCCTACTTGTAATCACTGTCTGTCAAATGAATAAATAAATCTTTAAAAAAAATGGATTTTAAAAGCCTCATGGAATAATGAAATGAATTAGACATTAAAATCTGACTACCTAGTTTCAATTATGGATCCATGTCTATTTCTCCATTTCCTTAATCTTGATAATAATCTATGGGCTGAGTTCCTTCATCTTTGATTTGAGATATGTCATCTGTAGAGGCTGCTTTTAGGCAAACAGGCTTGAGCAATGGAATATAGACCAGCCCATCAGGCGACCCACCTCAAAATATCCATAGGCCCTAATTGATCAATGGGCTACTATAACCAGGCAGAGTTACCAAAAAAGGGAGGATTCCATATGTCACCATCCCTCTTCATCTTTCCCCTTAAACACAAGCCCCCACCCTCTACCTCTTTGCAGATAGCCTCTCCTCTGCTGTCCTGCCAGCAGCTCCCTTTTGGCTGATTCAATAAACTTCTATCTCCTTTGTTCTGCCTCAGGTGAATTCTTTTACCTCTTGCATCTTTGGCTTCCACTGTGTAGTCATCCCACATTTGGGGAGCCCATCTGATCAAGAGACACCACAGTTGGGCACCACACCATCTATCTCAGGACTGTTGTAAGCATTAAATCAGACACTGTGTAAGCAGAAAGAGTTAGTACTCTTCAGATAAAGAGAGCAAGACATAGATTTCCTGATACAAGAATAGTCATTTTAGCCCCCAGCTACCTTGTGAAAGGATTTAAGAACAAACAGCCACTATCAGGCCAAGAGATAGCCTAACTGATGAGGGAGGAGGAGGCAAGCTGAGGTCAAAGCACAAGCTAATACCCTACCATACCCACCAACCCCAAGGTAGGATATACATGATATTCCTCAGGCACTGCTGGCCATCCTAGAACTAATGAAAGGGACAAACAAATGGCTAATGGAGAGGATCACAGTCATGCACTACAGGAATCTCAGTTTGCAACTCTTAATGATTAACAAGAAAAAATGCAGGCACCTGGGTGGCACAGTGGGTTAAGCCCCTGCCTTCCGCTCTGGTCATGATCCCAGAGTCCTGGGATAGAGCCCCGCATCAGGCTCTCTGCTCAGCAGGGAACCTGCTTCCCCCTCTCTCTCTGCCTGCCTCTGCCTACTTGTGATCCCAATCTCTCTCTCTGTCAAATAAATAAATAAAATATTTTTTAAAAAATCAAGAAAAAAGTCATCTCTAGAAACCTATACACTCAACATCACCCTCCCCTCCATAGGATAGAAATTTTTTTTTCCTTTTTACATGTAGTGTATTATTAGTTTCAAAGGTAGAGTACAGTGATTCATCAGTTGCATATAACACCCAGGACTCATTACATCACATACCCTCTTTAATGCCTATCACGCAGTTACCCCATCCTCCCACCTGCCTCCCCCTCCAGCGACCCTCAGTTTGTTTTCCATTGTTAAAGAGTCCCTTATGGTTTGTCTCTCTCTACGATTTTATCTTATTTTAGTTTTCCCTCCCTTCCCCTATGACTCTCTGTTTTGTTTCTTAAATTCCACACATGAGTGAAAGCATGTGATAATTGTCTTTCTCTGACTGACTTTGCCTAGTATAATACCCTCTAGGTTCTATCCATGTCATTGCAAATGGTAAGGTTTCATTTTTTGATGGCTGAGTAACATATATATATATATACACACTACATATATAGTATATATATATACCACCTCCTCTTTATGTATTCATCCATCGATGGACATTTGAGCTCTTTCTACAGTTTGGCAAATGTGCACATTGCTGCTATAAATATTGGGGTGCAGGTGTCCCTTTGGATCACTATGTTTGTACAGGACAGAAAATCTTAATAATCAGTTACTCCTTACAACCCCAGTGTAGCTCTTTCTGCCCTCAGGTCCTGTCCCTGTGCTTTAACAACATCACCTTTTTTTGTGCCAAAGGAGTCTCAAGAATTCTTTCTTGGCTATCAGCTCCAAACCTCAACACTCTAAACCACATCTTGATCATATTCAAAAGTAAAGATGACCTCAAGCACACTCCTAAATTACCTTTGCAGTATCTAAATGCCTTTGAGAACTCAAGATACTGGACATACTGGATCCAGAGAACTGATGATGCTGATGCTTGCCAACCCCTAAGACTTTGACCTGGATTCAGTCACCTTAAGATGACTTTTGCCCTAATTTTATGTAGTATTCCCCATTGTCCAAGCCCCTTCATGAATATGTATGCACCCTTAGCTGAAAAATTCCTCAATTCTGTTGTTCAGGGAGAGAGACACTGCTTTGGGAAAGATCCATGGTGTTCTTTTTTACTTGTTGCAAGTAAAACCCTTCCTTTTCCTATTTTTCAACTTCTTTGATTATGTCTTTTGACTCAGCACCCATCAAGAGACCAACCCAGTTCTGCGTAACAACTATACATGAAATGTTGGACATATTCGCTGACATATACCAGGCTCTCAGAAATATCAACTTAGCTTTTTG
The DNA here is from genome assembly GCA_004024625.1 of Mellivora capensis. Taxonomy (NCBI): domain Eukaryota; kingdom Metazoa; phylum Chordata; class Mammalia; order Carnivora; family Mustelidae; genus Mellivora; species Mellivora capensis. Next base: position 4,186 of record PISX010026627.1, on the reverse strand, counting down.
TTCATCTTAATTGAAATTAGACTATTACATCCTAAGAGAGATGAGTGAAATAGTAGAGAAACTGGGAAATAGACATCAATTAAAAGACCAGTACCATAATTTTCAACCTTAGGATAACTTCACTTTTTTTGATATCCAGCTTCATTATTTCATTGCTACTACTTTTTTCCAGATCCTTAGTAATTCATGCCACTACAATAATATCAAGGCAAATCTTCTGATCCTATATTCACCCTTCTTAATGAATCCTGCATACTACTGACATATTCATTTTTTAAACAACATCATGCCTTCCTGTCCCATGTAAAAAGCTTTACCAGATCTTTACTCTTCAACACTCCAGACCAAAATAAATACCTAGACTTCAAAAAAATCAAAGAATCAGTTCCAATCCAAGATGAGATCATGAAAGCTTCCTGAATGTACCTCCTCCCACAGACATACCAAATCTACAGCTATACACAGAGCCATTTCCTCTGAAAGAAATCCAGAAACTAGCTAAGTATCTCCTATACATCAGATGAATGAGGAAATAGCATCACCCACATCAAAATGGGTAGGAAAGGCTGAGACACACTCCTGACACAAACCCCACCACCTGCAAAACACCATACAATTGGGAAGAAACTCCCAACTCCCAGCTTCTCCCTATGGAGCAAAGGGTTTGGACCCCACATTTGAAGTTCCAACTTTTTAAGACACCCACCTGAAGGTGGGTCCCTCCTTCCCCACACAAAATCACCTAGCTCTGAGAGCCAATGGGACTGTGTCCATGAAGCATACTAGACTATAACAAGTTAATAAATGGTTCTTATTATGTACAAAATAAATTAAAATATTTAAATAAGAACCTTATTAAATGGATGAAGGAGAGTCAGGGAATGGGAGAGAGGTTAAGAGGTACAAGATTTTTTGAGGGCTGATTAATATGTTCTAAAATTACATTACAGTGATGGTTGCACAAATCTGTAAATATTGAGTCAGTACCCCTTAAATGGGAAACTTTATGCTATGTTAGCTATAGCTCAATAAAGCTGTAAAAACGTCATTGAAATAAGAAAGTTATTTTCAACAGAAAAGCCAAATTGTAAACCCAACACAAAATGAGAATTGTCATATTTCATCAATTCTAATATGCACATATTGTTCACATTTTAACATCTCTGAAATCAGGATGCATCTTATAACCAAGATTGGCTTATAATCACCATCATCCAGGCATCCTTATGATGAAATTGCAACTTCCTAGTGTCTTACATGTATGAACTTGCTCATATCTATAAACTTGAGTTATGTGCTTTTCACTTCATGTATTTCATATTATTTCCATTTATGATATTTTCAAAACATTGCATTTATAATTATTTCATCTTTTCGGAGTCAAGACAAGAGCAGCAGAGATGCAATTGGATATTAATGAGAAATATCATCGTAGAGGATTAGTAATAATTCAGTTTTTTTTGAAAAACAAAACAAAATTCATTAAGGATTCTAGGACAAGTATCCATTAGAAACTTCATTTCATTTTGAAGGAATGTGTTCTTTTCTTCTCAAAGATTCTGAATTGATTAGTCCCTGATGATGACTGATGGTAGTACAAATTGTGAAGGGGATATTCTTACTGCTAGTTTTGGTGATCAAGTAGTTTATTCTTGGTGCCCAAGATTCTCCAGTATTTTACCCGTTTACTCATTAATCATACCTCCAGTCTCATCCTCTTTTTCAAAAATGAGTATCTTAGTAGTAGACCCTAACAGCAGAGCAGATTAAGGTTGAAGGAGGTCTAAATTCTCCAAGGTGTCCACTGGGACTCCCATTATCACTCTAGAACTCCTTACTTGAATTTTCACTACAGTTTCTGAGTTATTTAAGTTTTCACTGATGTTAGTCAACCAGCCTAAGCTAAATTGTTAAGTGACCACTTGCATCTGCAACTGGAATCTAGAACATCATTTTTTGGCTTAATATTAAGATTTTAATTTCATTTTTATGACTTTAGGAAGTTCCTTGCTTAATATATAATTTTGTTTCATATTTTCTGATTCTGTCACCATTTTAGTATACAAGAGTCAAGATGGCAATAGTATCTTAAATGTGGTTTTGACAAAATCCATTTTTTCCAATTTCCTACTAATATATATGTTAGTCATGTTTTTGAGAAGTTTTCAAAAAATTCATACAAATGTTTCCAATAACTTTTGTAAAAACAGATTATAGCAAATTTTCATCTTCTTAATTTGAGGTCAGAATTTTTTTTACACATGTAATCTATCTTTGTGACCTACATAAGTCATATTTTATTTTCCATACTAACATCTTAGTGAATATTGCAAAAAAAAAGAAGGAAAATAGGAATATACCTGGCCAAATAATACACTGAGAGTCAAAATCATAAATACCATCAGGCTCCATAGCTCAGGTGTTAGAGCACTGGTCTTGTAGAAATACCTTATCATTCAAGAACTGAGGGAAATAAAATTTTTCAGGTTTTTTGTTTGCTTGTTTTTTGCCCAATATATCAGGTAGAAAGAAAATAAAAACAACACAAAATAAATGCACCTTAAATACTTACTTATGGTTATGTCTTTAGCTCAAAACTTTTGCTTAAGAATTTTGCTCCTTGTAGAATCACTGGAAAATTATGGGACAGAATTTGAAACCTGAAAGGAAGAATCATATGTTGGGCTTAAACCCTGGAGTGTCTCACTCAGCAAAGAAACACATCTCAGCCAGCCACAAGTGTTTACCACATGACCATGAGTGTCTGATGACGGTCCATGTTGGCCCATCCCGTGGTTTATTGGTTTCTCAAATCCTTTACACAATGAATGCACTTTCTCCAAACTCCTCCACCCATGATGGAGAACTTTCATTACTGTATTCCTCAAACATCATCTTTACTCCAAAATAAGGATATGGGTTTTTTGTTGCCTTGCTCTTCTGATGATCTTACATTTTGTGATTTTTCTTTTCCTACTTCATAAAAGTTTCCTCCAAGAAACATCAATTACATGACTGATGGCAGCTAATGGGAATTTAGGTCCATATAAGGGAGCAGGGGAAAGTAATAACATGTTATCCAATGGACACATTCCCTAAACTCATCACTACTGGTACCAGAGAAAATTGTTACTGTAGTAAAGAAAAAAGTAAACATTTATTGAGGATTTTTCTTAAAAAGATTCTGTGCTAGTTCAAGAAGTCCATAGAATAAAAATGTATCTAGTCTATGAAGCTGAGGACAAAGGAATACCTGGTTTTAAAAAGTTTTTCATTAGTTGGAACAATAGATAAAGGTACAAAAATCCCTGCTGCACTGGTCAGAACACACTGATGAGTCATGACTCAGCCGAGTTACAACTTCGTCTTTATGTTCTAAGCATCACATTTCTATTTATACTGACAATTTATTCTAGTCCTGAATCTAATTTCTGACACTTTCTTTTTTAAGACAAATCAATAAATCTCTCTGTGCACCCATAACTTACCTTGAAATAATTAAAGAGATTAAATAACATTACACATATGAAGAATGCAGCATATAGGAATTTAAAGAATGTTAGTTTACCTCCTATCGGGGAACTTGACAGCCTTACTGTATCAAAGTCACAAACTAGGTTTAGGACAGATCCTTTCCTTCCTGAAAATCTCAAATTTCTTTTATCTTTATGGTTTCTAGACTGTGTTTCTTGAATCCATCTTGTCCTTGTTGATTTATACCTTTATGGAAGAGGCATGAGAACAAAGGCTATAGAAGAGGAGAGCAACAGTTGGAAGTTGAGAAACCATTGGAATTGTAGTGACCTGCTTAAGCTATCAGAGAATGTTGAACACCATCATTCAGGTAAGCCTGGAAAAGACACCAAAGCCCAGAAACACCTAGGAAATGAAAACACAGATTTGGACCCCCTGATAATAACATCAGGATCTGGAAGATAATGGATCAGTGCTTTCACTAACAACAGTCCGGTATTTTTCAACCCTAAAATCTATACTCTGTCAAGCCACCCATCAATTGCAAGAGGAAAATAGTGACATTTTGGAGTATGCTAATGCTCAAAGTATTTTGCCCCATGAGTCCTTGGTCAGGAATTTCTAGATAATATGTTTTATCATACAAGGAAATTAGTCAAGGAAAAGGAAGACATGGTATTAGGAGATGGAGAGAAGTACACAGGAAGATCAG
>PISX010026626.1:0-21440 GCA_004024625.1 Mellivora capensis | reverse complement strand
AATTGAGAGGACCATGTGGTTCTTCTCTCTTCTCTTATTGATTTGTTCTATCACATTGATTGACTTGCGAATGTTGAACCACCCTTGTAAGCCAGGGATGAATCCCACCTGGTCATGGTGGATGATCTTTTGAATGTGCTGTTGGATCCTGTTTGCTAGGATCTTGTTGAGAATCTTAGCATCCATATTCATCAGTGATGAATTAGATTTATAATTATAAATTCGGTAAATTATAAATTATAGATTTAGAATTAGATTTAGCATCTGTTTTTTAAGGATGACGCCAGAAGCAGCAAGTAGAAGAATAGATACATGGGTAAATTTGTCACCAACACAACTGCCTTTCCTATAGGCTCCCATGTGCTCCCTGGCATCAAGTAGGAACTGCATGAGTCATTTCTTTCTACATCCTTCTTAGATTTATCCATTACTATCTCTAATTTAGGGGTAGGGTCTGTAGCTTCAGAGCCCTGCCTGGAGGGTGAGTAGGGGCTAGAACTGCTATCTCTCTGCCACTGGACTCTGTGCTCCATTCACATGGACCCGACCTGGAACTCAGAAGTGTGCAAAGCTCCTCAGCCAAACCCCCAGGCCTGGAGACCTCACTGAACTCAGGGGGCTGTGATACCACTCTGATTAGGGCTTGACCTGGGTCTGTTGTCTGATGATAGCAGGTCTTGGCACTGAGGACTCTCCCAGTTCCAGCCAGCCTTTGTCTGGGCAGGAGGAGGTTTCTCCCTGGGTACCAGGCACAAAGGTTCATGTAACCTTAGAGCTGAGAAGTCCCTTCTGAAACATCTGGAATGCAGCCTTCTTGTTGGGTGGGGCCAAAAAGGGTAGACAAGGCCTGGGATCTAATCCTGCCTCTGCCTCACTGTGGAGTATGGAGAGGGGCAGTTTCTTAAAGCTTTGGTTTCCTTATTTGTCAAACAGAGACAGCATTTCTAACGTCCTCATGGAATTGTGATAAAGATTGACTGACATAATTTATGTTCTCAAAGGACACGCAGTCATCCCTAGCTCTACTTGCTTAATTTAGCTCACTGTGAGCCCACTGTGCCATGGGCTCTGGAACTCTGCCTTACTCTGTCCCTTCTGCGCAGCAAAGCCAGCTCCCCCTAACTCAGTTATCTTTCCAGAAAGCCTACAGCTCCTCCAGTATGGGTGACTTTTCCCTCAGATGGGATCCCACTGCACTGGTCCTCATCTATCAGATCCAGGCCAACCCTGGGTCAGGATCTCACCCAGAGTTTGTGTCCTGTAAATGGACAATATTAAGTGTGGAGACTATCAGTCTGGAGCTTCCTAAATTGTCATCTGTTCTTGGAACAAATGATGGGGTGACTTGTGATGTAGCTCTTTCCCTCCAAAGCAAGCAAATGAGCCCTCACTTCCATCACGACTGTCTCCTATCTCTCCCTATCATATAATCATTGGTACATAGTATCTTAGGCTTCCTTGCCAGCCAGAATACCAGAACCTTTTGATGGTCAGATTTGAAAGGATTTTCTGGAGGTGAATTTGGTTTTTGGCGGAACTGTTGTTAGGATGAAGCCTGACTACTCCCTACAAACCTGCACAGAACCTGTGCCCCTGACCAATAGCACAGTACCCAAGCCCATAGCAGCCCTTCCCCTAGTGCTCATAACTCTCCTTTCTCACTGAGTCCCCATTCACTGGTGTTTCTCTCTACTCTTGCAGGGAGAGCCCCAGATGACCTCTCTCTGAAGATGTACCTTCTGTGCCTGGTTACCTCCTCCATCTTGTGGCAGAGAAGACAGGGATTACTACCACAGCTTCCCCATAAGCTTCAGATCAATTGGACGCCCCTTACCCAAAATTGTGGGAGGAGAGGGATCTCCCCCTTCTTTTCACATGGTGTCTTGAGCTAGAAGCACAGCCTCCTCTCACACATAAGCTGAATTTGAGGGACACCAAGGTTGGGGCAGGGGTACAGGTCATGGCTATGGGAACCTAAGGGCTGTGGATGAACCATATCCAGTGCCAAAACCCTTGGTAGAGCCTCTCTCCAACCTGAAGTCCATGAGCAGTCAGTGTGCTTTGTAAGGGCCTCTCTTGTTTCCACAGGTTCAAGTGGTTTTTGATGTTGCCACTAAAACTATATCTGGATGAACACAAGTCTGTAACTCACTGACCTGTGCTGTCCTTAGAGGTTCTTCCCTCAGAGGATGGGGTCAAGCCAGGATAGACAGGGAGCAACCTGATAGGAGTGGCCTAGTCTGCACTCCTCTGCTGGCCTGGAGCAGTGTGTGGTTGCTCAAGTTAGAATATGAGTTATAGAGCACAAGGGGCTGGAGTGGCTGGAGCATATCACCAGACAGGGCCTGGGTGATTTGTGTTCCAGGACACTGGGCAGGGATACTTGTGGGTGAGGACACATGTGGGGAGTGTGGGAAAGCTCTTCCCTGATCTATAGTCATGCTCACTACCAATGAACTCCCTGCTGGCTTGTCCTCATGGTTTCAGGTCTCATCTATAGACACCAGGCCCCTCCTTCCACAAGGAAGGCTGCGCTGAATAAAGAGAGCATAGATAGAGAAGCATGGAGCCAGTCCTCCAAAAATGTGGTTGAAGTGTGTTCCAGAAATGGTGTTTATAGGAATAAGACACAAAGAACAGAGATTTATGGCACAGATGTACTTATTACTTTAATGAATAGAGTCAAATAATTGGAAATGGCTCAGTTGTTCAACAGATGGGGCTTTGAGTGCTGTCACTGAGAATGTCCAAGGGTACAGTTGTGACAGGGCCTATCCACTGTCGGGACATCAGGTAGAACAAGAGCCCAACCCTAAAACTCTCCCTGCTGCTCTCCACCCATCTTATGCACACACACACACACACATGCGTGTGCATGAGCACACACTAAATCCAGAGGGAAAAGCATGGAAAGGGGACGCCATCTCATTATAGTTGATTATTTCATGGAAGAAGGAACATGTCTTCTTTTCTTCATATTTAAATCATTATTTTACTACATAAATATAGTATGCCAAAACCTGAAGAACTATTTATTTTATTACCTGACTTTTTAAGTAAAAAAATGGAAAGATTTAAGATGTAATTCTAGTATTTTAAAATATGCCCTCTAGAATAGTTTAAACGTGGCCTATGCAGAAAACTGAAAGAATTTAAAGGTGTCTCATGGACCCAGACATTTCTGGGTCCCAGAAAGTTTTCTGTCTTTCAAAGTATCCTTATGAAAGGGAACACAATTCCAAGTAATGAAAGTAGCTCATTTTGGGGCTTTCCATTATCATTGTTGTTTCCGAAACATTCGGTTGTAATAAAATGTTTTTTATAAAATATTGAAAAAAATATTGGTGTATCTTTCTTATGTTCTGTAGCCAGACAGGGAAGGATATATTGTAGGATTCCAGGCACATAAAATTATCAGACAGAGGAAAGTACCACAGACAGAGAGAAAAGAAGTGGTTGCTGGGACTGGGGTGAGGGAAGGAGCAGTGAGTGATCAGTAGCCCAGGTTTCTTTGTGACGGAAATGTTCAAGTAAGTGGTTGTGCAACACACTTGAAGTGCTTAATGGCAACTCCATATACCATTGAAAAGGATCAAAGTAAAATTTTATGTAAACTCAAATTCTACTTTATTTAATGAACAAAATCTATGAAGCCACTATACAGGTGTATACAACACAAAAAATACAAAGAGAGCAATGACAGAGGAGGGGGAACTATTCTTGGGGTTCCAGCCAGCATGAGCTGCTGCTTGTGGCCTGAGGCTGGTTGTTACACTGAGACAGATGCTTACTCAACTCCTTCAAGAACCTCAATAACAGGGGCTAGACGCTGCTGGACCTCTGGGTCAGGCAGAGGAGCTGGTAGCTCTTTAGTCTCAGAAGAGTGAATTAGAGTCCTGACCACCAACTGCTTTGGCCCCAACAGGGCAGGTGGTGTTACCACTCTTCTTAACGTGTGAGCTCCAGCAGCAGGGAGGGTTTGGGCCAGCTTTGTGTCCAAAGATACAGCGGGTTCCACACTGGGAGCTAAGGCAAATTCCTGATGTGGTTCAGGCTGTTCCTCTGGACCTGGTGCTGTAGCTCCATGAAGAGAAAATATCATCAGCATGATTGAATTCCCATATCCTTTTTAAATAAAGGAAACTTTTCCCACCATTCAATGTTGCCTGCATCTAAGAACAAATCCCTGTGAAGTATCCATGACTGAAGACCAAGGGAAAAGGGATCTGAGACTATTTACTGCTCTCCACCTGACTGCACTCTATGGAGTCTTGTTTAGTGTGGCCCAACCTGTCTCTTCCTCAGGACTACATCAGTCACCCCCAGTCCGTCTTACCCACAGCTTCTGGCTCCGTGGGCTCGAGGTGTTGCAGCTTTGAGTGCAGAAGCTGGGCACAGTGCTCCAGCTCTAAGCTTGGCATATTGAGCCCCAGATATGTCAGCAGCACTTTCAGGCTGGGAAATTCTGGGGGTATAAAAATATTCATGATATTTTTCTATACATGTGCTCAAGAAGGAGGAGATTTTTCTGGGGATATACAGCTAGGAAGAGGAATCAGAGGACAGGGCACCCTCCCAAATGAATATCCCAGGGAAACCTGTAGGAACCTGGGTCCTTGGGCATCCAGCTCCTGTCAGAGACCAGTCCTATTCCTTGTCTACCTGTGATCTGACAATCCTGCCTGATACAGGCCTGGTTACAGACAACAGGCTGGCAAAAGCCTCAATGAGTGAGAAATCTTGATGAATGGTGGGACCATTTCTGCCCTACATGGTGGATCTGGACATACTCTGTAATCTATCTCCTGGTGCACTTTCCACTTGAATTCAACTTCATGTGCCCAAGGAGGGGTGGTGTCTGGCCTCTTAATTACCCTCAAGGCACACGCCACTGCTCTCTGAAAATCCAACCAAGGAGGAAGAAAATGGACTCTCTATCTAGCCAGGCCTTCCCAGGACCCTCCCAATGCTTCAAACATTACCTCCTGTGCCCATATGCTGCCTCTTTCACTAAGTTCCAGGAATGGATCTCCTTCCACTGACACTAATCTCCCACAGGGTTTGGAATATCTAGTCCCTATACTCTCACTGGGTCTCCTGTGCACCCTTTGAACATCCAATGTCCAGGTTCCAACCTACTGCTGAGTTTGGTAGTTTCCACAGACTCTGGTCTAGGTCCCACAATTGGGTTAGAGACAGGGGTGAGAGGGCCCAGTGATGGGGAATGACTCTCTTAGGGGCTAAAGCTGCCATCAACCAATGATAAATGAGTACAAACACAGGCCCTCTAGCAGACCTTTGCATGGGGCCAGGCACCCAGGTACACTTTCCTATCAAGATCCGACTGTGTCCCTAACATAACTCTGCCCGTCAGAGGAGCAAACTGAGGCTCAGGAAGTTTGGGACATTTCCAAGACTCACAGCAAGTGGTAGCCAAATCCAGATGAGCAGATAGGGACAGGGTTCTCACCTTGTAAAAAGGAAGTTCAACACCTCTTGTGTGGTGGCAATGGCTTGATATGTGCCCAGGAACGCTTAGGCATACCCGAGTTCTCTTCCTAAAATATTAAGCACCAGATGTTGTATTTGCTTCTCTAGTAGGTTGTCCCGGGTTGTCCATAGCACACAGGTCTCACTCCTCTTCATCATTGATCCATATTTACCCTAATGTGAAACAGAGGAGACATGAGTCAGTTCTGTCTCCGTGATGGTTCCGTGTTGGAGCGCAGACCGAAAACCTAAGATGACAGTGACTTATGGCAAGAGGTGGGACAAGAGGGCCCACAGTCATAAAAACAATAAGGTGACCGGGTGGTTCCTTGTCTTAATCCTAGGAGTCATGGGTTTTGCTCAGGTTATGATCTCAATGTCCTGAGATCAAGCTCCTTGTAGGGCTGCATACTTAGGGCAGAATCAGCTTGAGAATACTGTCTCTCACTCTGCTTCCCTCCACTCGTCCCCCTGCCTCTCTCAAATCATTCAATCAACCAATAAATTCATAAATCTTTAAAGAAAAATAAAAACATTTCCTGGTAGACATACAATGAATTGAAGTCAGTGATATCTGACCTTGATAGTATCTCAGGTCAGATTGTGAGATGTGTATTGATACCACCTACCTGCATGATCGTCATCTATCTTGTGGTTTATGATAACATATTCCATTCTTGAGATGAGAGCACAGATATTTTCTTAGTTGAGACAACTAAGGATATTAGGGCATGTAGGATGTTTCATGTAGTACTATGAGATAGCAACAGAAGAGAATCACATCAAACTCCTGCATCATTGAAGGGCTCAATGGCTTTAACAAGTGACTGGCCTTCTGGAATGTTGTGCAGCAGAATGAAACCCCTACACCTGCCCCTGGAGAGGCCTGATGGATGTGTTCATTCAAAACCAAAAGGCAGAATAAGAGACATAGTACAATTGGCAACATGTCCCTTTGGGTAAATGTCTTCCAATTCACCGTGATCATGTGTAAGACTTGAAGAATCTGGGGAAGACTGTCAGGTCTGTGGGGACACCTGGGAGCACATGTTAGGAAAATACATAGCACAGTGCAAAAGGATTCTATATGAATGTCATGAGACATGATTTAAAGTCTCTTTTCTGACATCATTACAAATATGTGGACAATTACTCTACATCTGGCCAAGGTAGGGGCAGGGAAATGAGGGCAAGTTTGAAAAGGAGATGGTGATGCAGATTCATGTGGGTTCAGGACTATAGGAGGGAGCCCACAGCAGTACTGGTCTGGCTTCTGGGACATGGGTATCATTCTACTTCGCTTCTACTTCGCTGGGACTCTGGGGGATGGATTTAACTAGCACTTGCACTCACCCTGAGCCAGTGCTGGACTCTGTTGGCAGTGTGGGGCACCTTATGTCCTTCAAGGAGGAAGAGCAGAGGATCTCAACATCCAGCTCCTGCCAGATCTCCTGTGTGGAGGTCTGTAAATACAGTGCCCAGCAACCAGGCAGAAGGCCTCAGAGCCCTGTCTGGCTGCCTTTGCTGGTCCTCAGACCCAGAGAACTCCATTCCAGACACAGCACACCCCAGTATGCACACACCTCCACGAAGAATAGAAGTGTGGCACAGCTTCAGGGCTTTCGTTGTGCTTTGAGAGAGGTAAGACACACCTCAGAAATCCTTTCCACCCTTCCCACCATGACATTGGTGTGGACATAAAGGGATCACCTGGGTACCCGATATCTTGTAATTCCCTCCATCCCAGTGGCAGGAACCTCTACATATCCCTCTTTTCCAGAAACTGCAGAGGAGAAGAAGAGGCAGCACTGAGATGGCTCAGATGTGTGGCTTGCCCTGGCATAGGCTGTTATGTATTACCTTATGGAACCTCCTGCCAAATATTCCAATGCTTTAGGGGTGAGGTTTGGGCCAACGTCTGCAGTATGTGAAAAAAGCCATTCCCCTCAGGTTTCTGGGTGCCAGAGTCCAAGAAGTAGGCAAACAGCAAGAGAACATCTTTCAGCATTGGATGTCTCTAGCCAAGTAACCCTGGTGCTAGACTACACTAGAACGTGGAAGCCTGTTTGCAGGGATTCCAAATTTCTTTTGGGGTCTGCAGTCAAGGAAGTAACTTCACTGCCCGAGATCACCTACCGAAGTCCACTCCTGGATTGACACCAAACATACAGTGCTCAGGGCTGCCATCTGCTCATCCCCATTCTGCATGTAGGGCACATATGTACACAGTGAAACCAACACACATCTCTTCACAGGCCCATAAGGAAGGTCTGGGTGCAGCCAGGGCCACAGCTTAGAGAAACACGAGGCTTCCAGAACAGCTCTCCAATATTACCTGCTTATGTTTCTGGATAAGCCATTATCCCTGTCAGGGGTGGTCTGCATCTTGTCTGTACAATACAGATGATTCTAGAATATACTTCCTCCAGATGTCCATAGGCATATGTGGGATAATATCTGTGATATTGGAGCAATGGTGTCACATGTAATAAATAGCTCCAACCATATTTTATTCCTCTTCTTACCTTCTCTGGGTCTGCTATTGGTCAGATCCCACTCTACAATACCTCCTGGGGTGTGTGTGTGTGTGTGTGTGTGTGTGTGTACACGCACACATGCGTGCACATGCACACTCTCTCATGTGTGTACACATGTGTTCATCAGTGCTCAAATTCTGGAGGCCCAGAAGATGACAGCCTCACCTACAGAAGGGTAGATAATAGCTTCCCTAGATCGTATGCTTTCTAATTTTAAAAGCAAGAAGGGATTGGAACCTTGGCCTCTGAATGTCAGAATTCACCCTTAGCCCTAGAGACTGCATATCCTGTACTGAGAACAATTACCTACTTTCCAATGGGTGTGATATGGATAGGGTTCCACTCAGTGTGTTGCCATGACTTGGGCTACCCCTCAGACAAGAACTTGCTGGAATGCCTCCTATCTAGGATATCAGTGCTCACACTTACCTTTATACCATATCCATGCCTGTAGACACTTCTTTTAACACAACTTTTTTCCAGAGCCCTCCAGTGAATGGCTACATGTATCCAGGGTCCCTACTTTGAGGACACTCAAAGAGCTGGGTTCATGCCTGGTTCAGCCTTCTTACTATTCTGGGCAAGGCCCTAAACCTGCAGAGGTCTTCACCTTCTCCTCTCAGTTGTTTCCTGAAATCCTATATCCTGTTTACACATCTTTGTGTAACCCTATCCTCTGGAGTGTGGTCTGGACTTAGTGATTCCTACCATTACACGGAACATGACAACATGACCCACAAGCCCCTTCTGAGATTCAGGTATAAAAACTCATTGCCCAGTCCCATGCTGCCTCTGACCTGTATTCTCTCTCAGACCTTCACTCAGGAGTACAAACCCCTATGTTGAACCATGACCCAGACATGTGCATGTTACCTACCAATGAGGGCCAACAACAGACAGAACTCAGACCTTTGAGGTGGACTGAATCCTGCCAAAACCCCTAAGTGAGCTCAGGTTCTCAGTGAAACAGGTCCTGCCTTGGTGTTGTTAATAGCCCCAAAGTACGGAGAGGCTCTGGAAGGAAACCCTAGCTGAGAACTCATGTATTCCTGATCCTCTGAGACTATGACACAGTGTCTGTTGTTTAAGCCACTGAGTGTGTGGTAATGTGGTCACACATTACTAGAACTAGGAGCGGGGTACTAATACTGTCCACCTGCCCCAGGCCTTGGCCCTCCTCCCCTTCCTCCCTGCTCTTCTCTTCAGCTTCCTCCATCACCCTGACTTAATTTCTAACCTCCACTGAAGGAATATCATATTCTGTTTCCAATCCTCTGCACCGTGGTGCCCGCTGCCAGGCTAAATACTCTGATTTGTGCACTGTTGTCTCCTGCTTTTCCTGCCACAAGAATTTTCAATGTCACCTCTGCACTGCCTTCTCACACCCCTCACCTGATGTAGCTCAGGACCCAGTTATAGTCCCTTGCTCTTTTCTTATTGAGCAAATGCCCCTTTCATTCACCTTTTTGGTTCATGTTTGTCCATCTTCCCCTCCAGACCCTGAGCTTCTAGAGGGAGAAACTAGTTGCCTGGAAAACACTGGCACCATCTGCATGCTCAGGGCCCAGTGGCTGAATGAACAGGCTAGAGGATCCAGCCCACCATTGACCAGCTCTATTGTTGAAGCCTATTTGATTTTTGTCATGTGTAAGTCCTTTCTTTCCCCCCTATGGAAACTCTATGTTCCCTGTTGGGCTCAAAATCATGACACTGAGATCAAATACCACATGCCCTACTGGCTGAGGAAGGTGGATGCTTATTGGTCATTTTTTTCATATGTTTTAGGCTGATAATGATTGAAATTTATTTGTTGATTTCAGCATGTCGTAGGTATATTATGTTATGCTGAATTACCAAATAACAACCCCTAACTTTGGTAGCATAGCACCGTAAATTTTCCCACATGAGAGTGTTGAGTGGATCATTAGTTTGGAGATGGAGCTCCTTCTTATGGTCTTTTTGGAATCTAGAGTCCCTCCAACATGGACCTTCCCATTCCCGGGGATGTCATGCACCTCTGACACCATCAGCACTAGGGAAAGATAACAAATACACACAGGAAGTAGTTTCCATTCAGGTTTCTATGGCCTAAATATACACTTTTTTTTTTAATTCTCAATCTTTTATTTAAAATATTTTAGGCTTGTTTTATTTATTTATTTATTTATTTATTTGAGAGAAAAGAACTCAAGAAGGGGGGGGCGGTTGGAGAGGGAGGAGAACCAGAGAGATGCTGAGATCAGGAGGACAAGGGGTGGTTAATATGGACTGGTAGGGCTTGGGTCAAACAGAGCAAGTATCCACCAACTGTGGTAGGCTGGGAGTAATGAGTAAACTCAGATCCCTGTGCCCATGAGCTGCCATCTGGAGAAAACTCCCAGGGATTGCTTCATGGGCTCAGACAACATTTAATGATGGGAAGAGTTTCCTTTATTTAGAAGGACATGAAAAGTCAATCATGGTGTGGATACTTTCTCTTCATGAAGCTACAGACACAGCAACAGCTCCAGAACACGATCCTGAACTACTTCAAGAAATACCTCCAGCCCACTGTGATGCATCCTGCAGCTTTGGACTTTGACTGGCATGGGTGGGAATAAGTTGTGTGGATGATATAGCTATGGATATAGCAGAGGGGAGGGAACTGGGCTAAGGAGGCTACTGCAGAGTTCTATCAGCAAAGAAGTACACAATTGAAACTTTTAAGAGTTTAGTACTGTGGGGGATGTCCCCAGATTAAAAGTGTTCATGTGGTGAAGCAGGGTGGAATCATAAAGCAGGTGTGGTAGCATGAGGATCCTGGGGGTCACAGGAAGAACAGTTGGGGCCTGAATGTTTAAGAGTCCTCAGTTATCAGTTGGAGAAAGCTGGCTGAACATTGTGAGGTTCGGTGCTGCCTTTTTGCTCTAAGTAGTCCTAAACTTCAAATCACAGCACATCTGGGCAACCGCATTCCTGGGAGGAGTCTGCCAAAAACAAAACAAGCAAGCAAGCAAACAAACAAACAAAAACCAGAAGTATGGCAAGGCCTCCAACCCCCAGGAGTTGTAGCATGACTCGGTGCCACAGAAATCCATAGAAATTGGAGTTGGTACTCTGTCACGTGCCTGAGATAAAAATGCTTTGGCACTGGCCAGGTGAACACAGAATTCTGACAGAAACCAAGGAGATATGACTGATGGAATATTTTTCTGGGAGAGCTCACTGAAGAGCTGGGGTGCAAACTTTCAGCTCCTGGGTAGAGAGCAGGGTGAAGCCATATTCATCCCACCCATTCATGCTGTAAGCCTTCAAGGAGTAATACAGGGCCACATACTGGAATCCGGGGTTGATTACATGGAGGTCTGCCTCTTCTTAGAAAAGTTGCATTTGCACCAGCTGCAATACACCTGAGAATCAGTGCAACAGACCTCTCCCCGAGAGACCATCACAAACGCCTCACTCCTGTCAGGTTTACTGATCATAGAGGGCTGCAAAGCTTCAACTTTTAGGGAAAACACTAGGTAGCATTCTTTGTATTTTAGCTGTTTTGAATATACTTAAATCACACTCCTCTAGAGCTGAGCAAATGAAACATTGTACTAATCAAGGAGAAAAACTTGTTTTCACAGTAAAAAACACCTCACTAGGATATATTTTTAATTTCCAAGGAAATGGAGATCAGGCTCCAAGGATGTTGAGTCTTACCAGGTTTTGTATTTGATGTTATCTTTACTCCAAGTCCTGGAATAGCTGCATTAAGACATAAGATGGGTAAGGAAAGAAGATACAGATCTTCATGCACTTCTCTGGGCTGTGAGAAACAACAGTGAGGTCTCTGGGCTCTGTTCTCGAAGCCCATTAGGCAGTGAGCTGCTGTGACAGGCAAGGCCCCATGCTGAGCCTCCAGGACCATATCCTCACTGAGACCAGGTTGGGTAGGGGCTTGTGACTTGGGCGGATTCTCTCCTCAGTAGCGTTAACAGTGCTGACAGCAGCAAGAGTAGTCAACCCCGGATGTAAACATTGCTGGCTAAGGCAACAAGACTTTTCTCATCAAAAACAAAACAAAACAAACAAACAACAACAACAAAATCCAAAACTTGAATCTCAACATGAAAAAATTTTCACAGGGAAATGGAAATTTTGTATTGTGTACTCTGGTATGGTGGTGAGGGTGCAGCTAGAAAATGGAGCCATGTGGGACCTAGGCAACAGGCATGGGTCCCAAAAGTCTTGACTGGGGAGGAGGAATATAAAGGTAGAAAGCTGACCACTTGCTTTCTGAGGATGTATGGATCCTTACACAGACTGAGCCTTTTCTCTGTACCAAGCACTCTGGTGACTATGTCATGTGTATTACCCATTTAATGCAGTGTGCCTGGGGCAGCATTTTTATTATCCCCCATGGAAAAGGAGAGGCAACAGAGGCTTGGTTTAAGTCCCTCTGGCAGTTGGATCTTTAAACAATATGTAATGTACAGATTTTGTACATTACAATGTACAAATGTACAATGTACAGGGGCATGTCCCTGGGGGTGGGGTGTGGGCAAGGGTTTGGGAGGGTGTTCTGTATTCATCCCACCTGTAGGTGTTCGCCATCCTGAAGGCCTGTTTTTAATCTCTGCCAGGGAAATCACAGCCTGACTTTAACATATGAAAGGAAGGCAGAGAGAAAATGCTACTGGCAGGGGTCAGGGTTTCTCCTTGGGACCTTAAGCTGGTTCCTGACTCTCCAGTACCCCTGGCAGTTTGTTTTTAATCCTTACATTAACAAGTAGTGAGGGCTTACCCAATCAAACACACTTGGCAGGGAGTTCAATTTTATTGCCTCGCCAGGCAATCTCATAAAGCCCTTTGGTGGTAGTCTAATGCAAAGGGCAAGGAGGCCAGCAGATGCTAACAGCCAACCCTCTTGCCTATAGGGGTGCCTCCATGACTGTGCTGCTGCAGGAATGGTAGCACCTGTGTGCTGGACAGCTTCTCCATATGCCCTGCCCAATTCACCAGTCCATATTTTGAGCAGAACCTGTGGCAGAGGTCGGCATGAGGTGGAGCAGGCTGCCAGTTGGGTGGGGGAATGGGATCAGGCATGGGGAGAAGGGTTTCTTGACCTTGCATAGGGGAAAGGGGGTGGGCAGGGTCCCCAGAGTAGGGTGGGAAGCAGACAGCTAGGGTGGGGAGGACAGGCAGGCAGGGCATGGATGAGTGATGGTAATGCAGGTGCCTGTGGGGCTGAACCTGCCTCTCTGCTCAGTGAATGCAGCACACTCATGCTTGGTTCCTGAACCTTCTACTGCTGCTGCCTTTTCAGGTGTGACTTTGCAGCTCTGCACTGTTTCCTGCAGCAGATACCGGCAGCTAATGTAAGTGGATTGGCATCCTGTGCACATAACCCACGCTCCCAGGCATTTCTCCTTTGTGCCTATCAATGCATAGATATCTAGCTATGGCAGGAGACAGAGAAATGAGAACCTGGGTTGACTGATTACTTAGAAAAGTCACATTCGTTGTGATTCGTATGGCTTATTATTTTTATGTTATAATTATTTTATGTTTATTATATGATGGCATATATTATATTTAAAATGATTATATGTAGGTCATTAATATTGTCATTATTTTTTAATGATTCCTAAGTTCATGATGCCCAGATGGCTGGGATTAAATGTGTTTTTCCAAACAGTGACCTTTAGTGTCCTTTCAGTGAACATACTGTGGGGAGTAGTCAAGCTGCTAAGCACAGCCAAGCCTGGCAGGGAGGTTAAAGACTAAATCACCAGTGATTTCCCTACACCATGCCACACCCTCTCCTCATCTGTAAAGTGAGGAAGTCACTGGAACAGCACAGGAACAGGTATGGATGGCTAGGCAGCGCCCTTTAGAGCCAACCAGACAGCGCTCCCAGAGAGGGAAGGTGGCTTGTAAGCACAACTCAGGCCTCCCATACATATTAAAATCCAGGAGAACACACAGGGTGAAAACTCATTTGTGAGACATCTGAGCAGTTTAATTTTATTTTTATTTTTATTTTTATTTTTTTAAAGATTTTATTCATTTATTTGGCATAGAGACAGAGATTACAAGCAGGTAGAGAGGCAGGCAGAGAGGGTGGGGGAAGCAGGCTCCCCGCTGAGCAGAGAGCCTGATGCTGGGCCAATCCCAGGACCCTGAGATCATGACCCAAGCTGAATTCAGAGGATTAACCCACTGAGCCACCCAGGCACCCCATCTGAGCTGTTTATACAAATACACAAGCTATGTTCAAACGTGATTATTTTATCTGCAACTAATAATTAGAAACAAATTCATGCTTATCTTCAGATATAATCAGGGTCATAGAGAAGCCACAACCTTCTATGAATCAGTAAGTGTTAAGCAAGAGTCTTTAGAGAATAAGCATATGTCTTCAGCAGGTGTCTAGCATATTCAATTTTCACTTAGAGTTTAAACACCTGAATCTCTTAGCCTTCTCCCTATGACTCAATGTAGCACTTTGTTTTGCTCAGCAGTCACTGAACCCCTCTCAGTAATTTAATAATTATGGTAATTCCAACAATGTTTCCAGAAGGCTAGGTGATTCCCTTCTGTAGAAAGCAAATATAAACAAGTGTAGGAAACGTCTTTATTACATAGCCTTTAGGATAAAATGGGTAAAATGATTAAGAAAAAGAAAAAGGCATCCATTTAAAGGCATTGGATACTGAATACAAGTGTATAACAAATTATGAAATGTGTACTTAAAAAATGACAAGAGCTCCAAATGAGAATGGTGGAAGACAATGATATTCTTGCCTAGAACTTCTTCCTTTTCTATTTCCCCTTAACACACACCCAGATCAATCTGGAAGAACTGTAATTTTACCTCAAAAAGAATACGCACTTCTGCTGGGAGAGTCAACCACAGTTCCGGATGGAGAATGAAAACCTGCAGCTTGCTCACCTTAACTGGAAGACTTGGCTTAAAATCGCAGAGAAAATCTGCAAGTATGTTAACCCAAGTTTGCATTCTGGTTTATGGCAATCAGCAGGCTAAAAGTTTATGAGGGAGAATTACACATTAAAAAAAAACAGAAAAGGAGTGATATAACCTCTCATTCCTGAGCTTTGTCATCAGAAACAGACTCTAGAAATCTGGCAAAATGCAAAAGGCAAGGGACTTTTCAAAGCATAGTCTTTTCAAAGACTACAACTTTGAATGCGTCTTTCAACCCTCATACTGCTCCACTGCAAGGGACTAGAAGTCTTCTAAATTTGAGGTGCTTGAGCACAACTTTTGTGTATCAAATCAAAGTACTAAGGCAAAGGCAAACGAAATATGACTTAAGCTAAAAGTGTAAAACAACTCATCACATATGGGGACATGTTATCACAATTCCCCTTTAGATACAAGGAAGGTCAAGAAGGCAATAGGATGACATGTTCAAAGAGCTAAAAGAAAATATTTGTCTACTGAGATTCTATTTCAGCAAAACAATCCCTCAAAAATGACAAAATACACTGTTGAATAAGCAAAAACAGATGTGTTACTAGCATTCACTACCAAACAAACAAACAAAAAACAAAACCTTAGGGTAAAAAGAAAATAGTAAATTGAATAAATTGAATAAAACAAAAAGTTGATATATTCTGAATATGTAGTATGAAGCAGATTGGATCAATGAAGCTGATATGATTTGAAGTTAATTGATTTTATCAGAATTAAATCACTATTAACTAGAGGTAGATTGTGATGTTAAAAATCGATATTATAAGACAAACCATAAGTGACTGTTAATCTCACAAAACAAACTGAGGGTTGCTGGGGGCAGGAGGTTAAGGAGAGGGGGGTGGGGTTATGGCATTGGGGAGGGTATATTCTGCGGTGAGTGCTGTGAAGTGTGTAAACCTGGGGATTCACAGACCTGTACCCCTGGGGATAAAAATACATTATGTGTTCATTCAAAATAAAAAAATAAAAAGATGGATATTATAATTAAAGTAACCACTATGAAAAGCTTGTTAATATTGGTAAAAAAGACAGAATAATTAAAGTGCTATAAAAATACTTGTTTACAACAGAAAGAGGAGATAAAGAAGGATCATATAGGGACATAAAATGATGAGACATAAAAATCAAATACTAAAATGGCAGATGAAAACTGAAATTTATCACTAATTACATTAAATCTGAGTGAGCTAAACACTCTAATCACAAGTCAGAGATCGTCAGGGTGCCTGGGTGGCTTAGCTGGTTCAGGGTCTGACTCTTGGTTTGGGCACTGGTCGTGATTGCAGAGTCGTGGGATTGAGTCCCACATCATGCTCTGACCTCAGCATGGAGTTTGCTTGTCCCTCTCCCTCTGCCCTCCCCCCAATCATACATGCTCTGTATCTATCTCTAAAATACATACATACATACATAAAATCCAAAGAAAAAGGGATTTTTATATTGGATTAGAAAACAAAACACAAAATACAAGATCTCACTACGTGTTTTTTTTAATTATTAAGTTTTTTTCTACTTTATCAAAGCCATTCTTTATTTTTTTAAGTAGGCTTTACACACAATATGGGGTTTGAACTCACAACCCCAAGATAAAATTCTCATGTTCTACCAGCTGAGCCAGCCAGGTGCCCCATATGCTTTCTTATACAAACTTACAGTGCTAGATAGTAAGGAAGTGCTCAAAACAAAAATAAAAATGAAAATCACAATGATGGGCATATGTCAACGGGATTCAGAATGAAACTGGAAGAGTTCCTAAAAGCCAAAGCCTCAGCAATTTGAGCAATAAAATAAAATAGTAATGGATTATAACTCCAAAATATAAGATAATAATCTAGAATCAATACTAATGTAAACAAATGATTCACTAAATTAATATATATGAGAGAAGGAGTAGAAATATCTACTATGTAGAACAGTTTCAAATAACTTAGCTTGATACAGACACAACTCATAGATACTCTGTCTTGTTTCTAGATCACTGCAATAAAGCAAGCCAAATTTTTTCAGTTTCCAATGCATAAAATAGGTACTGTATTTATGTTCAGACTGTACTACATTGCATTAAGTGTATAATAACATTATGCCTATAAAACAGCGCACATACCTTAATTAAAAACACTTTATCAGGAGGGGGGACAAGATAGTGGGGAACTAGGAGGAGGCGCTGTTTCAACCTGTACCCTAAAGTGAGCTGATTACCTACCAAGGAACTCCGATCACACATGAGATCAGAATTATACATGTCTGGATCTCTACAGGGGCAGAAGATGCCAGTGGGCAGGTAAAGTGGAATGGGAAGATCGGACTGGTATCAGAAGTTAAACAAAAGGGGGAGGGAGCCACCAGAAGTGACCCATTGGAAAGTGATACCCCAATACAAGAGTCCCTTGCATCTGGGGACCAGCATTAACTTGAAATCTGGTAGAAAGTACTCAAAAAGAGAAAAGGATCGTGGGGTGAAATTGTGGGAATTGGGATGGTTAGGGACAGGGGCCTAAACCCCTGGTCCGAGGATAACTATCACTGGTGCTGAGCCAAAGAGGGTGTGGCAGAGAAACCAGGTCTTGGTACCTGAGCCTCGAGCGAGACCGCCTAAGCACGTGGGAGCCCTGCCAGACAGCAGAAACAGCCTTTTGGCAGTCACAACACATGCGCCGCGATATCAGAGCCAGAGACGCGACATACATCCATATGCTGGTATTAGAAACCTGGCCTCAAAGGACAGACACCTGAAAACCAAGGCTAGGGTTTAGATTCGGCCTAGGGGCCTGTCCAGTTCAATCTTCTTCTACTGGGGACATCTGTCTGAGTGTCTGATTGGAGGGAGTTGCTCAGCTTGTGTCAGAATGCCCCTGTTTGTACAGGGAGGACTGCACTATTGGGATGGCCGCTGGTGCCTTGGAAGTTTCTCATAATCTGTAAGGTTGTGGCCAATGGAATGGGCACAGTTTCCTTAAAGGGGGAAGGTGCAGTACTGCTGTGTGGCTCCAGAGACCACAGCCTGGAGGGTATGGGCCAGGGCTTTGGGGCAAGAAGTCTGAAAACACAAACTCGGCTTAGGTTTTGTTACGAGGGTATGGCAGGCTTGATCTGCAGACTGTGATGGGAGCTCCACAAGATATGAAAGAAGGGCATGTGTGAGACAGTTGCTCAGGCTTTTGTCTCTGGATTTGGTGTCAAGGGCCCACGTGAAATGCAGAGGTGGCCCCATAGACCATGGATGAGTCTCCCTCTGGGGATTTGGCTGGGCTTTCAAGAGTTTGGGGCCATTCTATGGGAAGGGAGGAGTCCAGATTTCTGCCTCAGTTTTCCCACCAAAGACGGATTCCAGAGCAGATCCCTGGGTACTGGCGACTGGAAAACCTGACCTCTGGTTAGGATTGGGGGGCCTCAGTGCATGGCAACCCCCATATGTGGGCTCTGGGTCCAGCCACTGAGAGGCCTTCCTTGAAAACAGGGTTCACGCTCAGGGACACAATGCGTGTTTGTGCCCAAGGCGGCCCTCAAGCAAGGGCGTGGCCTCATGGTATATGCAGGTCTCTCCTACCCGATAGATTTGACACCACACCAACAGCAAGGTGTCCTGCCATGGGGCAGGAGGAGCTCTGATTTGTGCATCAGTTTCCCCCCTGTGCAGGGTTTGGAGATAAGGTCTAAGTTCAGATGCCTGAAAACCCAGGTTGGGAAGAGAAGACAGCCTGAGGCCATGGTGAGTCAGATGTGCTCCGTGTGCAGCCAGCTGTAAGGGTGTCTGTCAGGAGGTCTGGGCTCAGGCTGTGTCAGAAAGAGCATTAGGGCCTAGGGCATCTTATGAAATTGGGGTGTGGTCGCGGGCCGTGTGGGTTGATCCTAATTAGGGATTTCTGGGAATTCCCATAGGGTAACGTTTTTCTTCTGGTGAGCAGAAAGAGTGCTGCGGTGTGGCACCACAATTCCTAATGTAGATGTCTTGTGGGCCAGGAGTGTGAGGACAGAAGTCTGAAAACACAAGTTGTGGATAGGTTTCAGGCCGATGGCACAGGAGGCCTACTCTGCAGAGTCTGAATAGAGATCTCCTGCATCTGAAGTCAGGGCGAGGATCAGACGTTGGCTCAGGCATGGAGTGTCCATGATGGCCCCTTGAGGATATGGAGGCCTCATGAGGCCATGGAGGATTTCCTACGCTGGGGGTTGTGAGCTGCTCCAAACCGCAAGGTTTCCTTTTGGGGGACAGTCGAGTCCTGCTGGTTGGCTCCAGGTCGCCCCCTACGGAAAGACTAGAGAGAAGGGTTCTAAGGATGAATGCCTGGACAACCCACCTCGAAATCCTATTGACTACTAGCAACAAGGCCTTTTCCATCTGCTGGCTATTGGGCGAGCTACCCAGGGTGCTGAGTTGAAATGGAATCTCATGAGGATGGGCCATAATGTGGGTTGGTGTCCAAGGAGACCTTGGAATGTGGCGGTGGCTCATGGGCCCTTCAGGATTCTCCCACCTGGAGAGATTGACACAGCTCCAAATAGCAATCTTCCCATGTCGAGATGAGAGGTGTTCTGTTTGGTGCCTCAGGAAAGCCCAACATTCTGGTATTCCAAAACATGCCTCCGAGGACAGACGCCTGGAAACCAAAGCTAGGGTTCAGATTCGGGCGTAAGGGCCTGTCCAGTTCAACCTTTTTCCTCTCGGGACACCTGTCTGTGTGTCTGATTGGAGGAAGGTGCTAAGATTGTGTCAGAATGCCCCTGTTTGTCCAGGGATCCTTGCACTATTGGGATGGCCTTGGGGTCCTTGGAGGTTTCTCCTAATCTGCAGGGTCATGACCAATGGAATGGGCACAGTTTCCTTAGAGAGAGCAGGCGCAGTATTGTGGTGTGTCTCCAGGGGCCCCAGCCTAGAGGGTGTGTGGGCCAGGGCTTTGGGGCCAGAAGTGTGAAAACACAAACTTGGCTTAGGTTTAGTTCCGAGGGTATGGAAGGCTCGATCTCCAGACAGTGAGGGGATCTCCTCGGGATATGACAGAAGGGCACATATGAGACGGTTGCTCAGGCTTTTGTCTCTGGACTTTGTGTCATGCATGGCCATGGAATTCAGGGGTGGCCCCATAGGCCATGGATGAGTCTCCCTCTCTGGAAAATTGGCCCAGCTCTCAAGAGTTTGGGGCCATTCTCTGGGAAGGGAGGAGTCCTGTTTTTCTGCCTCAGGTGTCCCTCCAAAAAAAGGATTAGAGCAGAGCACTGGGTACAGGCTACTGGAAAACCTGATCTCTGGTTAGGATTGAGGGCTCTTGGTCCAACCACTGAGAGGCCTTACTTGAACACGGGGCTCACGCTGAGGGTCACAATGCATGTTTGTGTCCAAGGCAGTCCTCAAGCATGGTCGTGGCCTCATGGGCCATGCAGGTCTCTTCTACCCTGAAGGTTTGACGCCATGCCAACAGCAAGGTGTCCTGCCATGGGGCAGGAGGAGTTCTGATGTGTGCATAAGGTTCCCCCCTGAGCAGTGATTGGAGATAAGGTCTAGGTTCAGATGCCTGAAAACCCAGGTTGGGAAGAGATGATGGCCTAAGGCCATGATGGGTGGGATGTGCTGCTTGTGCGGCCAGCTCTGGGTGTCTTTTGGGAGTTCTTTGCTGAGGCTGTGTCAGACAGAGCATTAGTGCCAGGGCATCCTATGAAATTGGGGTGAGGTCGCGAGGCTGTGTGGCTTGATTCTTATTTGGGGTGTCTGGGCAGCTCCTTAAGGCAAAATTTTTCTTCTGATGAGCAGGCAGAGTGCTGCGGTGTGGCTCTGAAATTCCCAATGTGGAGGGCTTGAGAGCCAGGAGTGTGAGGAAGGAAGTCTGAGAACACAGGTTGGGAATAGGTTTAGGGCAGGGGCAGAGCATGCCTACCGTGCAGAGGCTGAATCGAGATCTCCTGCATCTGAAGTCAGGGCGAGGATCAGACCTTGGCTCAGGCTGGAGTTTGTGTCCATGATGGCCCCTTCAGGGTGTGGGGGCCTCATGAGGCCCTAGAGCACTTCAAACGCTGGTGGTTTTGAGCTGCTCCAATCTGCAAGGATTCCTTCTGCGGGACAGTCGAGTCCTTGTAGTTGGCTCCACAACACCCCATATGGAAAGTTTCGAGAGAAGGGTTCTAAGGATGGATGCCTGGACACCCCACCTCAAATTCCTATTTGCTCCTAGCAACAAGGCCTTTTCCATCTGCTGGCTCTTCGGTGAGCTACCCAGGGGGCTGAGTTGACATGGACTCTCATGAGGATGGGTCATAATATGGGTTGGTGTCCATGGAGACCTTGGAATGTGGCGGTGGCTCAGGGGCCCTTCAGGATTCTCCTGCCTGGAGGGATTGACACAGCTCCAAAGAGCAAGCTTCCGATATAGAGATGAGAGGTGTTCTGTTTGGTGCCTCAGGGAAGCCCCATAGGCTGGTATTTGAAAGCAAGCCTAGGAGGAAAGATGCCT
>PISX010026625.1:0-24325 GCA_004024625.1 Mellivora capensis | reverse complement strand
TGGTTTGTCTCCCTCCCGATCCCATCTTGTTTCATTTATTCTTTTCCTACCCCCCAAACCCCCCCCCTCCACGTTGCATCTCCACTTCCTCACATCAGGGAGATCATATGATATTTGTCTTTCTCTGACTGACTTATTTTGCTAAGCATAATACCCTCTAGTTCCATCCACATCATCGCAAATGGCAAGATTTCATTTCTTTTGATGGCTGCATAGTATTCCATTGTGTATATATACCACATCTTCTTTATCATTTCATCTGTTGATGGACATCTAGGTTCTTTCCATAGTTTGGCTATTGTGGACATTGCTGCTATAAACATTCTGGAAAACCGTTTTTGAGGTTAGTATCCCAGTTTGAAGACTTACTGATTTATATTGTGTGACCTTCTGATATTTATTGAGATGATTGCATGAACCATATGTTCTCAAGTTTTTATTGAACATTTGTCATGTGCAAGACACTGGTCTAGCAGCTTGGGACACAGCCAACAATAAAATCAAGATGTTAGGATTATATGGACATTATGGTCATGATGATAGTCCATAAATAAGTAAATAACTCAACAATTCAGTAGGAGAATGAAGAAATACACAAAATAATTTCAAAGGACTTAAGTGATAGGAAGAAAATAATACAGAGTAGTGAGGAATGGTCTCATGGCCAAGGGCTGTTTCTAAGGAGATGACATTTGAAGCAAAGGTGTGGAAAAAGGGTAATCTAGACTGAGTCAGACTGGCAGTCTAGGGAGGCCTTCACAGTGAAAGGATGCCTCTGTGAAGAGTCAACATATGACCTGTGTGATGAGGTGTCAGCTATGCAAAGAAATAGAGAAGAGCAAGTTAGGCAGAGAGAAGGTGATCAGTTTGTTCCAATTTGCTTTCTTGATATTGGAACTCTAATTCTTGTATTCTGGGAAAACCTTCAGTCCCAAACAAAGATGGTTTGTCAGCCTAACAGGGGCTCTATGACCTACTGGAATAGAGGTCCCTTGAAAGTCAGTGATCTGATGGCCAATATCCAAACTGCAGTCACAGTCATTGGCAACTTGACTTAGACAAAATAAAAAGAACTAGAGGAAAAAACCTTCTTGATTCTGAGACATTTGAGCAATTGAGACTGTGGCTTTTAGTGGCACTCCAGACTTAGTCCAATACATTAATAATTAATCAACTTTATAGTTAATAACTGCATCTCTGAGTTAACTCACTGACTCATCAGTCACCATAGAAACATCACTAACTAACATGTATGTAGACACACAAAGCATAGAAACCCTACATACAACAAGCATTTGTGGACAAGATGAAGATCTGGAGAGGCATGATATGAGATCACTATAATGGAAGTTGGACTTTTTGTTGGAAAGAACGTTGGAAAGATAAGTAGAATTTGTGATGCAGTCTTTAATTTCATATGTTGCTCTCAAGGCAAGTCCCACTTTCAACTCTACCTAGTTAAATAAATATTTGTGGAGAATGAGATGGTTTCTTACTATAACTGTGTTAGGTTCTAGTTGAACAAAAATTGACCCAATGATACAGATAGGGCTTTAAACTCTTACAATAAAAGGGGTGGGAAGTATGGGAAAGGGATTTGTCTGGAACTTTTTCTATGCCTTCCTAGGTTCCTCTGTGTATGATAGTAGTGGTTCAGGAATTATTAAAGTCACAATCCTTGTCTCAGCCATAAAGGCAGCTCCAAACTGTGGTCTTCATTTTGTTTTGTTTTTGTTTTTTGGTTCTTTTGGGGGGGGTTGGCATAGAAAAATATACAAACACACAAATGTTCTCTTGAGACCAATATATTTTAATACATTGGAGGAAGACAGATAAAGAATTTCAGCCAGTAAAGAGAACCCTTGTATCTTCTATGCACTTCCCTTCACACATTTCCAACTGTAGGGTAACTGTTGGTACTTATCTTGGTAATAGCATTTTGTCCATCTGCATGCCATCTAATCTCCAATAAAATCATCCTTTGTGAAATAATATCAATAGAGTTGGCTCCCTGGATATTACTGCCAGTGCTTATCTCTAGTGTCCTATACCCAGATGAAATGTTAGTTGTACCATTAGTGGTCTCAAGAGGATGTGCCAAAGCTCAGGAAGAAACTTCTCTTAGGTCTCAGTTACTGTGCCTTCTCTGGATTTGGTTGGTTCAGGTACAAACTCATCATTCATAAAAGAAGCGGGGGAATCTGAAAAAAGTTCCCAAGTATTAACATCTATAGTTATCTCTTCTTCAAAGGGCACAAGACGTGGTGGTGTTTTAGTGTATCCGTTATCTTCTTTTATGGGAATACAGCATGTTAGCTTGTTCATACAAAGAAACTTGTACCTCTCAACATGAAAGCATTGTTTTCTGCAGTGTCCTATATTATTCTTCCAACATCTTTCAACTCTCCAGCCAGCTGCAGGGAATAAATAAGTAGATCAAGTTTTTAACTCTAGCAATAATATGGTAAGCATTAATTCAAAATTTTCATAACTATTACTACTCCTGTCTAGACTAATATGATAAATACTACAAACCATTGGAGGGGGCAAAAAAGAAAACCGCAACTGTATATTAAATATTAAATATTTATTAAATATTATCAAATATTAAATATTGTGTCATATTAAATTAAATTTTATTTATTATTAAATACATTAAATATTAAATATTGTATATTAAATATTGTGTCATATGCCATCAAGGAAATGGGGGTGGGATGGCTGGGGAGACAGAGAGAGAAAGAAGGAAAGCAGAAGGAAAGAGGAAGAGGAAGGAAGAGAGGCAGAGAGGGAGACCTATGTAGAATTGATATTTAAGCCAAGGCAAGAAGGATGGAGGAGCCAGCCAGGTACACAGGAAGCAGAGATTTTTTCAGGAAAAGACTAGCATGTGCTCAGTCCCAATGCTGAGAAGCTGCATTGTGTATTTGGAGAAGATATCTAGAGAAGGCTAATTGAGTCTGAAGTGTAATGTACAAAGAGCGAAGGAGAAAGAGATGAAACGAACTTGAAATGGCAATGCCATTCTCCAGTCAAACTAGACCATTATTAAGCATTTTTATTTCAAAACATAGTGTGACCTAATTTATGATTTAGATGGTTAGTTTGGATTTTATGTGGAAGCTAGATTAGGGAAAAGAAATAATAGAATCAGGAAGGCATGTTAGAAGCTTTGGCTAGGTAAGACATAATGGTGTCTGGAACTGGGCTTCAAGAGCTGTGGAAAGAAGAGGACAGATTTAAGACATTGGTGGCTTAGAAAAAAGGTCAGGAAGATGGAGAAATCAAAGTGCACTATTATATTTCTTTTGAGATAAGGAAAATTAGTGGTGCTCACTATTCATAAAAGAGTAAACTGAGAAAAGAAAAAGATTTGGAAGGAAGAGAAAGAGGTGGGCTCAAGTATTTGCTTCAGGGCATACAATATAATATATCTAAGATGTCAAGAAGGCAGTGGAATATACCCATAGGATCTCAATAGAGAAGTTTGAATTCTAGATGTAAACTTTAGAATCATTGCTATGGATGTTTAAAACTATAGTAATGGATAAAGTATAGTGAGTTGGAATAACATGGGATAAAAGGGGACCAAGATTAAATTCTGGTAAGTGTCAACATTGAGAGCTCAAATAGGAGGAAGAGACTCAAAAAGGAACAACCATAAAAGTCAGAACAAAACAAGAGAATGGGACACTAGAGAATTAGGTTAGTTTTTCCCAAAGCAGACCTTGGGAAAAAATTTGAATATAATAATTGAATTGAGAGGCATTCTCCTCCCTCCTAAATCCATTTGGAAATGGGATAGTTAGGGAAGTAAGAAAGTCAAAAAGAGCTAGGAGGAGTTAAAATGGTGGCATAGTACAGGGATCCTATGCTTGTCTCATCCTTTAAACACAGCTAGATAAGTATCAAATCATTCTGAGCACCCAAGAACTCGATCTGAGGACTGAGAGAATAAACCTCACATCTAGAAGGAGAAAAATAGCTACATTGTGGAAGGGAGGAGCTGCAGGGAGTTGATTTGGGGGAGAAAAGATTTGTAGGTGCTCTAAAGGGAAGGGAGCTGAGCATGGGCAGGGGGAGAAAAGCAGTGCACAGGGATTGCACATGAAAAATACTTCTCCAAAACCATTGGCAGGGGAAAGGAGAGGGGCTAATTATCATGCTTTTAAAAGCAATGGAGCTCAAAGTTGGAAGTTTTGGAGGTCCATGCCATCGAGGGGATCATGCCTGTCAGGCTTCATGGTGCTCCTGTGGGGAAGGAGGGCAGAGGCTTGGGAGCAGACAAGCGGTTTTAGGATCCTCTGGATGGCAGTGGAGAGACTGTTCCCCTTCTTGGGGTGCATTTGGGAGAGGTGACACTGCCTCTCAGGGGACAAAAGAGACGGTGGGCACTGTTGAGCAGCCCTGTTAATTAGCATAGCAACGAAAGCAACTGCTGAAGGTACCATAAGCTCTGAGCCCCTGTACAGTAGTGCAACCCCCTTTCTGAGAAAAATTGGCATCAGCCACAGTGCAGCAAAACCCACCCCCAGAGGATCATCACAGGTCCGATCACACCGGATCCCTAAAATTTGAAATTTTGAAACACAGCTGCTTGCCTGAGATAAAACACAGGAGCACTGTGCCACCAGGTAGGGAGACATCTTGGACACAGACAGGGTGAAGGCAAGGTTCTGATGGAAGCCTGGGATGTAAGAGGGGAGATTATTCACTCTTCTGTGAGGGTTTCCTGAACAGTGGCAAGTACGAACTTCTCTCTCCAGGGACTAGAGAGCAGGCCAATGCCATTTTTCACCCCGCCCATCAACAGACTGACTTCAGTGAGCAACACAGTTGGGATTGGAGCCAACTACATCAAGCCCGGCCCCTCCATGCCCTGCAGGTGCATCTTTACTAGGGCAAGTCAGCCTGAGAACCAATGAAGCAGGCGCCTCCCCCAGAAGACCAGCACAAACCCTTTGCATGCACCAAGTCTACTGATCATAGAGGGCTACAAATCTTCAGCTCTAGGGGAAATAGATCTAGCCTCTTGTATCAAGTAGACCAAAACATACCTAGCTAAAACTTGCCACACAGTGGACAATGTCCAAACACTCCCCACTGCAGACAGGGAAAAACTCTGCAGAGAACTGACCTAAGGGAAAGAACAGGCAAAACACAATAGCAGAGTGCACACTCGAAACACTTTCTGCAGCACCAGGCCCTGGACAGTATTGGACTTCTTCTTAATATAGCTATTACTCTCAGGAGCAGAAAATATAACAGGCTTTCCTAGCATGCAAAAGAACAGTGACCAAGAGAAAAAGACAAGATGGAGGAATTCACCGCAAAACAAAGATCAGGAAGAGGTCATGGCCAGGGATCTGATCAAAACAGTATAAGTAATATGCCTGAACCAGAATTAAAATAATCATAAGGATACCAGCTAGACTTGAGAAAGTATAGAAGATACTAGAGAATCCCTTACTGCAGAGATAAAAGAACTAAAAACTAGTCAAGCTGAAATTAAAGACAAAACAAAACAAAAACGCTCGGTGGGAGCAGTTAGGATGGCAGAAGAGCAGGGACCCTTTGTTCTTTGGTGTCTGGAATTCAGCTAGATAGTTATTAAATTATTCTGAACACCGTGAAATCAATCAGAGATCTGAGAAAAGAAATGCTGCAAGTCTACAAATAGAAAAGCGACCACTTTTTGGAAGGTAGGAGGTGTGGACTTGAATCCAGGGCTATCTACCAGAAGATACGGTGAGGGGAGGGAGCCAGCTTAAGGAGGCTACTGCAATGTATAATAAGCTATGGAATGCAAAATCAGAACTTTCAGAAGTCTGCTATAGTAGGGGACATCCCTACCTTAAAGGTGCTTAGGTGGCAAATCAGGGAAGTATCCCAAGTGGGATAGTGGTCTCAGGATCCTTAGGATCACAAGAAGAACAGGGATGTCTGAATGTGGCAGAGTTCCCAGGCGTTGGAGAGGGGAAGTTGGCTGAAAACAGTGAGTCTTGGCTCTGGCTTTCTGCTTGGTGTTGCCATAAACTGTGAACTGCTGCACAGTCATGTGACTACTCTCTTGGCAGGAGCCCAGCAAAAGCCAGAAGCACTGTGAGACCGTCCTCCCTCCCCCAGGAGGAACAGCATGGGTCTGTGCCATAGGAGACTATAAAATCTGGAGACTTGAATCTCAGTCATGTGCCTGAGGTAAAAACGCTCGGTCACAGGCTGGGTGAACACAGAGTTTGGACAGAAACCAGGGAGGCAAAAATAATTGACTGCTGTTCTGTGAGGACTCATTGAGAGTAGGGGGTGCACACTTTTAGCTCTGGGGGTAGAGTGTGGGGGCTGCCATATTCATCCCCTGTGTTAGTGCTGAAAGCCTTCAGGGAGCAAAACATGCCACATAGTGCAATGTGGAGCTGCTTACGCTGAGCCCATCCCCTGGCAAGGGAGGCACATTTCCACAAGTGCAAAGGCACCTGAGAATCAGTGCAACAGGCCCCTCCCCCAGAAGACCAAGGAACAACTGGCTAGGACCAAGTTTACTGATCATAGAGGAATGCAAAACTTCAGCTCTTGGGGGAAAAAATGTATATAGCATTTGTAGGGTTTCTTTTTTTCATTCTTTAATATTTCAGTTTATTTTTTTCAAGTTTTTATTTTAATTTCAGTTACTTAACTATAGTGTAATATATTCTTACAATGGATTATGTTTAATCACTGTGCTAAAAACTAAAATATCTTGCCAGACATTTAAAAGAAACTGAGTGTCCTTTCAATTACAGGGTTTCCCATTGAAAACCACACACCTGGGCACCTGGGTGGCTCAGTGGGTTAAGCCTCTGCCTTCAGCTCAGGTCATGATCTCAGGGTCCTAGGATCGAGTCCTGCATCAGGCTCTCTGCTTGGCAGGAATCCTGCTTCCTCCTCTCTCTCTCTGCCTACTTGTGATCTCTCTCTGTCAAAGAAATAAATAAAATCTTAAAAAAAAAAAAGAAAAAAGAAAACCACACACCTAAATGTCTTCTTCTTTTTTCCCCCCTATTTTATTTATTTATTTTTAATTATTTATTTATTTTTAAAATTTCTTTTCAGTGTTCCAGAATTCATTGTTTATGCACCACACCCAGTTTTTTATTCTTTTAAAATTTTTATTTGTATGTATATATACAATTACATAAATTATATATATGTATATATATCTATATATTATTTTTGGTTTCTGCTCATTGTATCTTATTTTACTTTATATATATACACGAGTTTTTCTTTCTTTACTATTTTGGGATCTAGCTTCTTTTAATGAGCAGATCAAAATACACCCAGGATCTAGTATTTTGTTTTGTTCTGCTTTGATTTTGTTTTTATTTCGTTTCATTGGTTTTTTTCCTGGCTTGTTTTTTTTCTTCTGTTTTTGTTGTTGGTATTGTTGTCTTTTCTCTCTCTTTCTTCTGTTGTTTTCTGGACTTAATGACAAGATGGAGAAATTCACCACAAAAGAAAAAATAAGAGGTAGTTCTCATGCCAGGGATTTAATCAATATCAATATAAGTAAGATGTCTGAAGTAGAATTTAAAACAATTATAAAGATACTAGCTGGACTTGAAAAAAAGCGTAGAAGACACCAGCAAATCCCTTACTGTAGAAATCAGAGAACTAAAGTCTAATCAGGCCAAAATTAAAAATGCTGTTACTGAGATACAGTCAAAAATGGATGCTCTAACACCAAGCATAAATGAAGCAGAAGAGTCTGTGGTGTAGAAAACAAAATGATGGGAAATAAAGCTGAAAAGAAGAGAGAAAGGCAACTACTGGATTATGAAGGGAGACTTGGAGAAATCAACAATTCTATAAAATAAGATAGTAGCTGGATAGTAAAACTCTGAGAAGATGAAGAGGGAGAGAGAGAGGCAGAAGGTTTATCTGAACAAATTATAGCTGAGAACTTCTCTAACCTGGGGAAGGAAAGAGGCATTCAAGTCCAGGAGGCACAGAGAAACCCCCTCAAAATCAATAAAAATGGGTCAACACCTCTACATATAATAGTGAAGCTTGTAAATTTCAGAGATAAAGAGAAAATCTTGAAAGCAGCTCAGGACAACAGGTGTTTAACCTAACAGGGGTAGGAAGGTAAGGCTAGCAACAGATGTGTCCACAGAGACCTGGCAGGCCAGAAAGGACTGGCATGATGTATCCAATGTTAAATGGGAAAGATACACAGCCAAGAATACTTTATCCAGAAAGTCTGTCATTCAGAATAGAAGGAGAAATAAAGTTACCAGGACAAATAAAAACTAAAGGAATTTGTAAACACTAAACCAGGCCTGCTAGAAATATTAAAAGGGATCCTTTGAGTGAAGAGAAAGTGCAAAAATAACAAAGACCACAAAAGAACAGAGATAATCTACAGAAACAGTGACTTTACAGGTAATACAAGGGTATTAAATTCATATCTTTCAATAATTACTCTGAATGTAAATGGACTAAATGCTCTAATCAAAAGACATAGGATATCAGACTGTATAAAAACAAACAAGACCCATTAAGATGCCGTCTACAAGAAGACTAATTTTAGACCCAAAGTCACCTCTAGATTGAAAGTGAGGGGGTGGAAAACAGTTTTCATGCTAATGGGCATCAAAAGGAAGCTGAGGTAGCTAACCTTATATCAGAAAAATTAGATTTTAAACCAAAGACTTTAATAAGTGGTGATGAACGACATTATATCATAATAAAAGAATCTATCCAACAAGAAGATCAATTATAAATATTTATGCCCCTAACTTGGGAGCAGCCAAATATATAAACCAATTAATAACAAAATTAAAGAAACACATTGATAATAATACAATAATAATAGGGAACTTTAACACCCCCCACACAATTATGGATAGAACATCTAAGCAGAAGATCAACAAGGAAACAAGGGTTGTGAATGACACACTGGACTAGGTGGACTTAACAGATATATTCAGAACATTTCATCTTAATTGTCTTTGGAAGAACAAATATTGAGAAAATGTCTATGCTACCCAAAACAATATACACATTTAATGCAATTCCTATCAAAATACCATCAGCATTTTTCATAGAGCTGGAACAAACAGTCCTAAAATTTGTGTGGAACCAGAAAAGACCCTGAATATCCAAAGTAATGTTGAAAAAGAAGAGCAAAGCTGGATGCATCACAATTTCATACTTCAATCTATATTACAAAGCTGAAATCATCAAGGCAGTATGGTACTGGCACAAAAACAGACACATAGATCAATGGAACAGAAGAGAAAGCCCAGAAATGGACACTAAACTCTGTGGTCAACCAAACTTTGACAAAGCAGGAAAGAATATCCAAAGGAAAAAAGAGGATCTCCTCAACAAATGGTATTGGGAAAATTGGACAGCCACATTCAGAAGAATGAAACTGGACCACTTTCTTACACCACAAATAAAAATAACCCAAAATGGATGAAAGACTTAAATGTGAGACAGGAATCCATCAAAATCCTAGGTGAGAACACAGGCAGCACCTTCTTTGACCTTGGCTGTTGCAACTTCTTGCTAGACACATCTCCAAAGGCAAGAGAAATAAAAGCAAAAATGAACTATTAGGACTTCATCAAGATGAAAAGCTTTTGCACACCAAAAGAAACAGTCAACAAACTAGAAGGCAGCCTACAGAATGGGAGAAGATACTTGCAAATGTCTTAACAGAGAAAGAGCTTGTATCAAAAATTTATGAAGATCTTGTGAAACATCAACATCCAAAAAACAAATAATCCAGTCAAGAAATGGGGCAGAAGACACGAACAGACATTTCTCCAAAGAAGACCTACAAATGGCCAACAGATACGTGAAAAAAGGCTCCACATTACTCAGCATCAGGGAAATACAAACCAAAACCACAATGAGTGGTTTTGGCTCAGTCAGTTAAGTGTCTGCCTTTGGTTCACGTCATGATCTCAGGGTCCTTGGATTGAGCATCACATCAGGCTCCCTACTGAGCAGGGAGTCTGCTTCTCCCTCTCCCTCTGCAGCTCCTCCTAATTGTGCTCTCTTGCTCTCTCTCTCTCTCTGTCAAATAAATAAATGAAATATTTTTAAAAACCACACACAATGAGATACCACCTCACACAGTCAAAATGGCTAAAATTAGCAACTCAGGAAACAACAGATATTGGCAAGGATGCAGAGAAAGGGGAACCCTCTTGCAGTGTTGGTGGGAATGCAAACTGGTGCAGCCACCTCAGAAGGTTCCTCAAAAGGTTAAAAATAGAACTATTTTATGACCCAATAAAATTGCACTACTAGGTATTTACCCACAGGATACAAAATTACTGATTTGAAGGGGCACATGCCCCCCAGTGTTTATAGCAACATTATCAACAATAACCAAATTATGCAGATGACATGATACTTTATATGGAAAACAATAACCAAATTATGGAAAGAACCCAAACACCCCTCAACTGATGAATGGATAAAGAAGTTGAAGTATATATACCATGGAATATTATTCAACCATCAAAAAAATAAAATCTTTCATTTGCAATGATGTGGATGGAGCCAGAGTGTACTATGGTAAACAAAATAAGTCAGTCAGGAAAAGACAAATACCATACGATTTCACTCACATGTGGAAATTAGAAACAAAAGAGATGAACATAGAGGAATGGAGAAAAAAAGTTGAGAGAGAGAGGGAAGGAAACCATGAGAAATCCTCAAGTGTAGAGAACAAACAGGGTTGATGGAGGGGAGTTGGGGGCAGTGGGTTAAACGGATGATGTTACTAAGGACACTTGCAATGAGCACTGGGTGTTATATCTAAGTGATGAGTCACCAAATTCTACAACTGAAACCAATATTTACAGTATGTGTTAACTAACTGGAATTTAAATAAAAACTTGAGGGACGCCTGGGTGGCTCAGTTGGTTAAGCAGCTGCCTTCGGCTCAGGTCATGATCCTAGCGTCCTGGGATCGAGTCCCACATCGGGCTCCTTGCTCGGCAGGGAGCCTGCTTCTCCCTCTGCCTCTGCCTGCCACTCTCTCTGCCTGTGCTCGCTCACTCTCTCTCCCCCTCTCTCTCTGACAAATAAATAAATAAATAAATAAAATAAATAAATAAAAACTTGAAGTTATAAAAAAAGAGAGAAAGCCAGAAGTAGGTGAGTTATACAGTTAGTTACTACTTACTGACTAAAGCATAATCCCATGGGAAACTCTGGCAGCCATAATCCCGTAGTGAAACTCTGGCAACCAGTGTATGAAACAAGCCTTGGAGTTATCATTTTTTAGAATGAAAGGAGCTGGAGTATTTGTCTGCCACCTAGCCAGCAAATAGTTGATAGATGATCTCAGAGTGAGTTCATAATTCCCTCTCATTTCCAGATTGCTCTGTATTAGGGCTATTTCAACATGCAATCAGTAATGCTTTGAGGATAATTGCCAGTTGCAGGCTGGTGTGCATGAAAATGGTAAATGTGGAAAGGATCCAAGGAAAATCGAATCACATATGACTAGATTATGCAAGAGGGGAAAATGTTTCTTAAAGCAATGAGTGGACTTTTGTAGGTAAACTTTGCTGAGAAGTTCAATAAGATAAGGGCAGAAGTGTCCATTATGTTCAACATGGTGACTGTCACTGGTAACCATGAGAGGAGCAGTTTCCCAGTGGTAGGGAAAAAAGAAACAAAAGTAAAGTTGGTGAAATGTGAATGAGAAAAGTCGAAGTATTACCTGGAGATAAAACTCTTAAGAAGTTTACTGGGAGAAAGGGCAGAGAAATAGAGAGGTTCTTAGAGGATAATACAGAGCCAAGTGAGCATTTTTCAGGGATGTTTTGAAGAATGGGAAATAACAGAGCATGTTTGAAGGCACTTAAGAAGAAACCAGTAGAAAGGGAGAGATTAATGTAGAATAGGGAAATGAGACAATGAAAGGGCATAGTCCTTTGTAGTTGGCAAGAATCAAAATCACATTTGGCAGATCAAGACAGAGAAGGCACACATCCTCAGTTATGTCAAGAGGGAAAGAGAAGATGGATGCAAGGCATAGTGGTACAGATGTTGACCATGGTAAAAATAAAAAGTTCAATTTTTAATTTTTTAATTTTTGTATGTTTATTCATTTTTTAGATTCCACATATGAGTGAAGCAATATAAGACTTGTGTTTCTCAGTCTGATTTATTTCACTTAGCAAAATACCCTCTAAGTCCATCTGTTTTTGTAAAGGCACAATCTCACCCTTTTTATGGCTGCATAATATTTCATTGTGTATATGTACCACATCTTCCTCATCCATTTGTCTGACCCTTGAGTTGCTTCCACATCTTGGCTATTGTGAAGAATGTTACAATAAACATAGAGGTGCATATATCTTTTCATATTAGTGTTTTCATTTTCTTTGGGTAAATACCCAGTAATAGAATTATTAACTTATATGGTATTTCTATTTTAATTTTTTTGAGGAACCTCCATACTGTTTTCCACAGTTTCAGTGCTAATTTACATCCCTACCAACAGTGCACAAGGGTTCTTTTTCTCCACATCCTTGCCAACGCTTGTTATTTCTTGTCTCTTATTTTAGCCATTCTGACAGGTGTAAGGTGATATCTTCCTTTAAGTTTATTTACTTATTTGAGATAGATATAGATACAGATATAGAGAGAATGAGAGGAAAAGAGAGAGAGAGAGCATGAGCGGGGTGGGGGGTGCTGTGGGAGAGAGAAAGAAGCTGACCCTGCTGAACAGGGAACCTGATGCAGGTTTCCATCCCAGGACTTTGGGGTCATGACCTGAGCCAAAAGCAGATGCTTAACTGTGACTGAGACACCCAAGTGCTCCTGTAAGGTGATATGTAATTATGGTTTTGATTTGTATTCCCCTGATGATTGGTAGTGTTGAGCATCTTTTCATGTGATTCTGAATTTTTCAAATCTTGAAGTATGGGATAAAGTCATAAGCTGGGAGGGAGAGGCACAAAGAAAAGTAGAGTAGGAGAATTAAAGAAAAAGAAAGGTCAGTATAAAATAGCTGTCTAGAAAAAGAGGGAAGATGAGCTCACAAAAAAAAATACAGTAGGGTTTCTGAGCAATGTGATAATTCATTTGTGGGATGTGGATATGAATGTAAAATGAAACTAGCCTGCTCCATTGTATGATCATAATTCTCTAACAGCTAGGGTAACTGAGGCAGAAGATAGAATTAGTGATCTAGAGGACAAACTGACAGAGAAAAAGGATCAGGAGGAGGCCTGGAACAAACAGCTTAGAAGCCATGAAAACAGAATTAGGGAAATAAATGATGCCATGAAACGTTCCTACATCAGAATTATTCGAATCCCTGAGGGGGAGGAGAAAGAAAGAAGACTAGAAGATATAGTTGAACAAATTCTCCATGAAAATTTTCCCAATCTGGTGAATGGAACCAGCATTCGTGTCTTAGAGGCAGAAAGGTCTCCCCCCAAGATCACAGAATCTAGAAAGACCTTGAGACACCTGATTGTGAAAATGATGAATCATAATTTTAGACAGGAGCTCTTGGAAGCAGCTAGGGGGAAGAGATTCCTTCCATACAGAGGAAGGCCCATCAGAATAATATCAGACCTGTCCACAGAAACCTGGAAATCCAGAAAGGGCTGGCAAGATGTATTCAGGGCACTAAATGAAAAGAACATGCAGCCAAGAATACTTTATCCAGCAAGACTGACATTCAAAATGGATGGAGAGATAAAGAGCTTCCTAGACCGGCAAGGTTTAAAAGAGTATGTGACCACCACACTGGCACTACAAGAAATATTAAGGGGGGTTCTATAAAAGAGGAAAAAACCCAAGAATATCATTGAACAGAAATTTATGGAGACAATCTATAGAAACAAAGACTTCACAGGTAACACGATGTCAATAAAAACATTATCTCTCAATAATCACTCTCAACGTGAATGGCCTAAATGCACCCATAAAACAGCACATGGTTGCAGATTGGATAAAATGACAGGACCCATCCGTATGTTGTCTACAAGAAACCCATTTTGAACCTAAGGATACATCCAGACTGAAAGTGAAGGGATGGAGAAGTATCTTTCATGCCAATGGGCCTCAAAAGAAGGCTGGTGTAGTGATTCTCATATCAGATAAATTAGACTTTAAACTAAAGACTGTAGTCAGAGATACAGAAGGACACTACATCATTCTTTTTTTTTACATTTAAAAATTTATTTAATAAATAGCATTGGAAGAACTATTAGCTTCTCTACCCTCACTATATCTTTCATTTTTCTCATCACCCTACGATCCAATTATATTAAATTTTTACTTCTTCAGACATCCCAAGAACTTCAGCAACTCTTGTCATTGTGTACATTGTTCCTACCTGTGTGGTAGGACTGCTGAAGAGTTTTCTCATCTTTTTTTTTATTATCAATATTTTTTTAAATTTTTATTTCTTTTCAGCATAACAGAATTCATAGTTTTTGCACCATACCCAGTGCTCCATTCAATATGTGCCCTCCATAATACCCACCACCTGGCTCCCCCAACCTCCCACCCCCTGCCCCTTCAAAACCCTCAGGTTGTTTTTCAGAGTCCATAGTTGAGGGAAATTGGAGGGGGAGATGAACCATGAGAGACTATGG
This sequence comes from Mellivora capensis, assembly GCA_004024625.1. Lineage (NCBI taxonomy): Eukaryota > Metazoa > Chordata > Mammalia > Carnivora > Mustelidae > Mellivora > Mellivora capensis. The sequence goes on along the minus strand of PISX010026625.1, from coordinate 9,701 downwards.
ACACTACATCATTCTTAAAGGCTCTATCCACCAAGAAGATCTAACAACTGTAAATATTTATGCCTCCAATATGGGAGCAGCCAACTACATCAGACAACTGTTAATCAAGATAAAGAGTCATATTGATATGAATACATTAATAGTAGGGGATCTTAACATGCCACTCTCAGTAATAGATAGATCATCCAAGCAGAAAATCAATAAAAAAACAAGAGCATTGAATGACACATTGGACCAGATGGACCTCATAGATATATACAGAACATTCCACCCTAAAACAACAGAATACTCATTCTTCTCATTCCATCACATGGAATCTTCTCCAGTATAGACCACATACTGGGTCACAAATCAGGGCTCAACTGATACCAAAAGATTGAGATTATTCCCTGAATATCCTCAAACATGACCATCTTTTTCACCAAACTGCCTGCAAAGTGTGAAGGTTAGTGTATTCTAGGCAGAGGAAGCAGCTAGAGCAAAGGTTCTGTATATATATATTTTAAAGATTTTATTGATTTATTTGACAGAGAGGGAGAGATCACAAGTAGGCAGAGAGAGAGGGGGAAGTAGGCTTGCTGCTGAGCAGAGAGCACGATGCGGGGCTTAATCCCAGGACCCTGAGATCATGACCTGGACTGAAGGCAGAGGCTTAACCCACTGAGCCACCCAGGCTCCCTGCAAATGTTCTCTATTAGAGTAAGCCTGATATATATGAGAAAGGGGAAATAATTCTCAAAACAATCTTTTCTGGATTTAATTTGATAATGTGTAAAAAGCACCTTTCATGGGTTGACATATATAAAGCTCACAGTAATTTGTCTCCTGCTGGGCTAAGTTTATTTCACCCAGCCACCTATCCTCCCACCCACCTCCAATGATTCATTCTCTTACTGTTTACTGGCTCAAATTTACTTGCTTATGTTAGAATTTTCTGTAAATTTCAAATGTAGACATTCCACTTCTTTCATACAAGACAAACTTCGACATCATGTCTTCATTTCTTGCTTCTACAAAGATTATTTCTCAATTTTTCTCTTCCTCCAGGGTATCTATTCTTGGAATCTCCTCATTCAACAAAGTTTGATCCCCTAACTATAGTACAGACTTCATTCTAAGCCCTTAAGGTACATTTGTGGACTAAGCAGACAAAGTCACATGAAGCTTACTTTCTACCAGAGCAAGGCAGACAATGAAAAACAGTAAATTTTCTTATATGTGAGAAGGTGATAAGTGGTTTGCAGAAATAAGAAAGAATCTATTTGGAGAGTTATGGGGGCAGGTTGCGGTTTCTTTCTTTATTTTTTTAATTAAAGATTTATTTATTTTAGAGAGAGAGCACAGGAAGGAGGGGCAGAGGGAAAGGGAGACTCTCAAGCAGATTCTGCTGAGCATGGAGCCCAAGGCAGGGTTCGATCTCATGACACTGGGATCACAACCTGAGCTGAAACCAAGAGTCAGACACTTAACTGCCTGTGCCACCAAGGCACCACCAGACTTCAATTTCTTAAACAACCATTAGCATAGGGCTTGAAAGAAGGTGACAAGCAAAACAGTGACTTGAAGGAAGTAAAGGAATTAGCCACAACAGTATCTGGGGCAAGTGCATTCTAAGCAGAGGGAACAGGGTTGAGCAAGCCAGGCATGTTTGAGGAAAAGCATTGAAACCATAGTGGTTCTAGTGAAGTGAGCAAGGACTAGAATAGTAGATGAGGGGAGAGAGATCATAAGGGACAGATTGTGGAAAGCAGGTGGGCCGCTGTTAGGACCCTAGTTATTTGAGTGAAGAGGGGGCCATTGCAGAGTTTTGACCAGGAGAGGTACATAATCTGACTTCAATGGGAGTGAAGTCTACTATCTTGATGGCAGATTGCCGGAGGCAAGTGTAAAAGGACAGATACCTGTGAGGAAGCTATAGCAGTAGGAGGTGAGAGATGGTTGTGACTTGAATCAGAATGGTAGCAGTGGGGGTGGTGAGATTGGTTGACTCTCGACATAATTTGCAAGTAGACTCTTTGACAGATATGGATGTCACAGCTAAAAATACCAAGGATAATTCCAAGAATATGGCTTGAACAATGCAGTTATGGCAATTGGGAATAATCTATAATTTAATGTATTTCTGTTTAGAATGGCAGAAGTCATTTTTTTCAAAGCTCCTCATTCTGGAATTATGTTGTTAAAACCTGTGACCTCCATCACCAATATCTCAAAATCATAAAACTAAAGAATATGAATAACAACTGTATTATTTCAGACACATAAGCCATTTGCCAAAACATTATCCCATGTAGAAATACTCTCTAAAACATACCATATGCAGAATCAAAAAAATCACCTTAAATATAGTTACTGCCACTGATGGACAGTGTGGCTTGGTAAAAACACCAGATGCTGTCGCACTTGAAAATGCAGAAATAAACTCAAATACATTAAATAGTTAAATTTCAAAACAGAACCTATAAGGGAAAATCTATAAGTCAACAGGAATAAAAACTATCCCCCAAAACAAAAAGGAAAAATAGGCATAGCTCTACAATTTTTAGAAAAATTAAAATACAGAATAAATATATATCTGAAGTTTGACTTCTTCATACTGAGTAAAATAGAAAAAATTATATCCTTAAATATTTTCCTTTGTGTAAAAATTTTTATTTATGTCTAAGGACATTTATATAGAACATGACTCATATATATAACAAATGCACTTAATAGCAAAAATAATGACATAAATGTTCAATTCTCAAATTGGATAAATAATTTGCAGAGCATCCATTCATTGATGTTTTATGCAATTATTGAAAATTCAGTTCTTGGAAAATATTTAATATGTGGGGAAATACTAATAAGGTAATAGAAATTTAAAAGTAGGTTACACATTTATTTACATAGTATCCAAGGAATCTGAAGAAGAGCAACAGAACAAAACTTTATTTCTTTATTATTTCAAAACTTTTCAAAATGTCAGCAAATAGTTCATAATCAGAAATTCACCTACCCCCTATAAGTTTTATGCATCTGTTAATAAAGTAAGTTTCTATATTGATAAATCTCTAAGACATACTGGTAGTACCTTGCAGAAGAATCCATATGGTTCATTTACACTGTTTTTTAAAAATCTAAGATATATATATGCATATGCACTAGGATACATAAGTAATTGATAAAATTGGTAAGCATATATATGTATATACATATATATATATGCTAGGATGTAGAAGTAATTGATAAGATTGATTGATTGAGAGATTCTGAATGAAAGATTGAAGAAATGTTATTCTAGGGTAAGAGAGTACTCTTCCTTAAACTCATATAAACCTATCAGGTGCATGATACTTTGTATCAATTGTAAGTACTATTTTTCAATGAAAAGGAAATAATTTCCAAAAGTAGCATTACTAAAAAGCAGGAATAAACTCATTCATATTGATCTAATACCAGAGGCTTACTGTAACACTGGTTAGAGAGTCAGAAAAGACTGCTCAGAAGATTGAGGAAATTCTTGCCTTTGGAGAAATGTCTCAGAAGATACCCCAGCATTAGAGGTGCCTCCAGTAGGGTCTTAGAAAGTAGAGTCATGGAACTGCCATAATGAGAGCATTTCTGTGTTTTTTTTTTTTTAATTGGCCCAGGGCTTTTCCTGTGGATCCTCTTTTCCTCTCAAGACCCTGAAAGCTCAAGTTCTATAACTTAATCGTAGTTCCATCATCCCTACATTTTAGGGTTCCATTACCTTTGGTCACCAGATTTAGGAACCCACATATAATGAAGGTCAGCATCAGAAAATTCATGGCTCCTGGCAGAGAGGAAGCTCTGTGTCCTGAGGAATCCAGAGCATTTGGCCCAGCTAAGAGTATAAATAGTCATCTCTACTTGCCTATCATGGGTGATGAACCAGAGATGGGGAGAATGCCATGCCATCCGGATCACCAGACCATTAACTTACACCCTTGAGTGTGCATGACAAAATAATGCTCTGTTCTAGAAACTATTAAAGGAAACTGAGGCCTTGTGAAATGAGTTATAATTATATAATTATAATCCTGAGGAAGTGTAGGGTCTGATGGGAAGAAACAACTCCCAAAGAAAATTGTTCTCCTTAACCCTAGATGGAGCCAGCTACTTCTCCTCTCTTTATATGCAGCACCATAAATATACACCAATGATAACAGAATGCTACATAAAGATCTCACTTATTTCAGACCAATAGCTTTTGACTTCCAGTAGAGTATCCTCCTCTTCTATCTGAATGATTACCAAATCCATTTTGTATTAATTTCTGTATAAATTATGAAGTTTAGTTTGAGATGGACTTTTTTTTTTTACTGTGGATATTCAATTTTGGCAGTAACAATTTATTGAAAGTACTATCCTTCCTCCATTGAATTGTTTTGACACATTTGCCAAAAATTAGGTGGCCGTACTTGATTCTGTATTATGTTCCATTGATTATGTGTCTATTCCTCTGCCAGAACAGCACATTCTTGATTACTATATCTATATAATATGTCTTGAGATAGTGCAATGATTCTTCTTGCTTAATTCTTCTTTTAAAATTTTTGTTCATCCGGGGAACGCCTGGGTGGCTCAGTTGGTTAGGCGGCTGCCTTCGGCTCGGGTCATGATCCCAGCGTCCTGGGATCGAGTCCCACATCAGGCTCCTTGCTCAGCAGGGAGCCTGCTTCTCCCTCTGCCTCTGTCTGCCTGTCCTTGCTCGCTCTGTCTCTAACAAAAAAATAAAAATAAAATCTTTAAAAAAAAAAAATTTTTTGTTCATCGGGACGCCTGGGTGGCTCAGTTGGTTGGACGACTGCCTTCGGCTCAGGTCATGATCCCGGACACCTGGGATCGAGTCCCGCATTGGGCTCCCAGCTCCACAGGGAGTCTGCTTCTCCCTCTGACCTTCTCCTAGCTCATGCTCTCTCACTGCCTCTCTCTCAAATAAAGAAATAAAATCTTTAAAAAAAAATAAAATAAATAAATAAAATTTTTGTTCATCTATACCAGTTCCTTTGCCTTTCAATAAAAACTGTAGAATAGTCTTTTGTATATCTACAAAAGATCTTGCTTGAGATTATGATTGCAATTGAGTAAACCTGTGTATTAGTCTGGGAGAAATTACTTCTTTGTGATGTTGAGTCTTCTAATCCATCTATGTGTGCCTATGCCACTTAAGTGTTTTTTATTTCTTTCATCACTGTTTTGTAGTTTTTTGAATACAGACTTAAAATATTTTTCAATTTATAATTAAGTATTTTATGAGTAATTTTAATAAATTAATACTTTTGTTTTCAATATTCACATGCCTTTACTAGTATACAGTAATATAATTCATGTTCATGTATTGACTTTGGATCCTGAAGCTTACTTAACTCAGTTATTAGTTTTAGGAGGTTTTTTAATTGATTCCGTGATCTTTTCTCTGTAGACTATCATGTCAGCTGTAAATGGGGAAAATTTTCTTTCTTCCTTTCCGAACTCTGTATTTATTTCCTTTTCTTATCTTACCATGTTGAGTAGAATTTTCAGAATACATTAAATAAGAAGGGTAAGAGTGAATATCCTGGCACTTCTGTGATGGTAGAGGTATTCATTCTTTTACCATTAAGTATGACATTAGGTGTAGGTATTTTGTAGATTTTTAAAAATCAGGTTAAGAAAGTTTCCCTACATTATTAGTTTTCTGAGAGTTTTTATTATGAATGCATTTGAAAGTTATTCAAATGCTATTTATACATCAACTGATTGGGTTATATGATTTTTCTCTGTTAGCCTATTAATTTGCTAGATGACATTGATGATTTTCAAATATTTAGCCACCTTTCATTCTGCAACAAATCCCACTTGGTCATGACTTTAATTCTTTTTATATATTGCCCAATTCCAACTGCCAGTACTTTTTAATTGAAATAGTTGTAGATTGACATGTACTTGTAGGAAATAATTTAGAGCAATCCTGTGTACCCTTTATTTTGTGTTCCCTAATAGTCACATCTTGCAAACCTATAGTGCAATATCAACAACCAGGATGTTGACAATGATACATTCCACCAGTCTTATTCTGATTCCCTAGTTTTACTTGTAGTTATTTGTGTGTGCATGTATGTGTGTTGCGATAGTGTGTGTGTCTGCAGTTTCCTACACTTGTATCACATGTAGGTTTGCATATCTACCACCCAAGACACACTGTTCCATCAGCATAAGTGTCCCACCTTCAGTTTACTTTGGCCTTGTTAAAAGTCAGTTGAGCATATTTGTATTATCTATTTCAGGTTCTGTAAGCATTTATCTCTCTGCTAATACCACACAGCTATACCTAAGCCTTGATATTGTATGGAATGATACCTCCCACTTCATTCTCTGTTCATGATGGTTTTAATGACTCCAGGGCTAATGTTCTTCTATACCAATTTTATAATAATCTTGTCCATGTCTAGAAAAATCTTTCTTAGATTAGATAAGAATTTCATTAAACCTATAGATCAATGTTAAGTCTTCCAATCCCTGAACACAGTATGATTCACTGCATGTTTAGTCTTCTTTGCCTCCATCAGAATTTTGTAATTTTCAGCATTGATTCTAAACATGTTTTGTTAAATGTATACCTAAGTATGTCATTTACTTTGGGAGTGATTATAATTAGTACTGCCTTAAAATTCCAGGTTCCATAAATATATTCTTAATACATAGGAATGTAATTTAGTGAACCGATATTTATTTGGGCAATTAGGATTGAAATTCAGGAGTCACATATTCAGATAGAAACCTGAATTCTTTTGTGTCTCATCTTTTTTCCTGCAACACAGCCAAACTCACTATGTGATTCTTGTGCATTTTTCAGATAGATTTTTTTAGGGATTTTCACCTGGATAATCATGTCATCTGCAAACAGGCAGCTCTTTTTTCCTTTTCAATCTATATACCTATTACTTCCTGCTTTATTGCAATGATTACAATTTCCAGAAATGTTAGTATGAAACCATTTAGTCTTTGATCATTAAATATGAGGGATTTATTTTGTAGATGTTCTTTATCCAATTGAGGTAGTTCCCTTCTCACTTGTAGAGAATTTTTATCATGAATTAGTGTTTTGCAAAATGCTTTTTATGCAACAATCAATATGCTCATATTATTTTTATAATTTCCCTATTGCTATGGTCACACTGATTTTAAAAATAATTTATTTATTTATTCATTTATTCATTCATTTATTTATTTATTTATTTATTTGGAGAGCATGATGTGGGGGGAGGGAGAAGAAGAAAGAATCTCAGGCAGACTCCATGCTGAGCAGGGAGCCCCACACAGGACTTGTCGTATGACCCTGAGGTCATGACCTGAGCTGAAATCAATAGTCACTCACTTAACCAACTGAGCCAACCAGGCACCCTGCATTGGTTTTTGAGTATTAAACCAGTCTTGCATACCTGAAATAAATTACTTTTTTATATGTTGCTGGATTCTATTTGTTAATATTTTACTGAGACATTTAAGTTAATATTTTACAGAGACATGTAAGTTCTTGAGAGCATTTGGTCTGTAGTTTTCATTTTTCATAATGTCTTCATCTAGTTTTACTATTAAAGTAATGCTGATGTCATAAAATGAGTTAGGAAGCATTCCCTCCTCTTCTACTTTCTGGAGGAGATTGTGTGGTATTGGTATTCAATCTTTTTAAGTACAGGTATCTGTTACTTTTTGAAAGTTTGGGTTATACCACTTAACTTTTATGAAAGCCCTAAATTAGAACCTGTTAGTTTTGCTAACTGAAAGAAATCTGAAGAGGAACTTTGCTTTTACAAAGAAGGCAAAAAGCAAAAATAGTGTTCAGTTCAGTGTTTGCTTTTCAGCAAGCTGTTACAGAGACAGCTCACACCTAGAGCAGCAAGGGTGGCCCCGCCAAGCTCCTTCCTCTGGGTCTACACTCAGCATCTCAGCATCAAGCCGCCATAGCTTTGAACTATGTCTCTGAGCATCTGTACTTTGGATTTAGTTTGTGCATACATTAGCAAGCTGTGTCCCAAGGTATCAGAAAGCCTAAGAAAGTTTATTGTGGGGTCCAAAAACACTCAACAGATTATCCATGTAGATTAAAGGTAATTGCTTCTTTGCTTTATGCCATTTTGGCTTACAAAAGTTTCATGAAAATGCTCTACCCTCGGATAGTGGGGGAAACCTGTACTGTGTGAAATTCTCCCATGAAACCATTTTGGCCTGGAGATCTCTGTTTCAAAGCTTTCAAATTACAGATTCAATTTCTTCAATGGTTATAGAACTATTCAGGTTGTCTATGTCATTGAGAATGAGTTTAAATTGTTTTTGGTTTTTGAAGAATTGACCTATTTCTTTTAAGGCACGTGCACCCGAATGTTTATAGCAGCAATGTCTACAATAGCCAAACTATGGAAAGAGCCTAGATGTCCATCAACAGATGAATGGATAAAGAAGATGTGGTATATATACACGATGGAATACTATGCAGCCATCAAAAGAAATGAAATCTTGCCATAAGTTATAAAATTTTTTAAAAAGATTTTATTTATTTATTTGACAGATAGAGATCACAAGTAGACAGAGAGGCAGGCAGAGGTGGTGGGGGGAGCAGGCTCCCCGCTGAGCAGAGAGACCAATGTGGGGCTCCATCCCAGGACCCAGAGATCATGACCTGAGCCGAAGGCAGAGGCTTAACCCACTGAGCCACCCAGGCGCCATTTAAGTTATAAAATTTTTGAGTGAAACATTTCTTGTTCCTATCTTTTTAAATGGCTATAGGAGCTTAATGATATCCACTGTTTCTTTGTGGATACTGATGGCTTCTGAGTTGCTTCTTTTTATCTTTATCAGATAATTTTGAAATTTGATTTAGCAATTTTATAGATTTTCTTTAGAGAATTAGCTTTTGGTTTAATTCTTTTTTTCTATTGTTTTTCTGTTTTCAGTTTTATTTTTCTCCTGCTGTTGCCCTTATTATTTCCTTTCTTCTGGTTGCTTTGGGTTGATTTTGCTCCTCTTGTTTTGAGATAGGATCCTACATTATTTTTTTTTTTTAATATTTTATTTATTTATTTGTCAGAGAGAGAGAGTGAGAGAGGGAGCACAGGCAGACAGAGTGGCAGACAGAGGCAGAGGGAGAAGCAGGCTCCCCGCTGAGGAAGGAGCCCAATGTGGGACTCGATCCCAGGATGCTGGGATCATGACCTGAGCCGAAGGCAGTCGCTTAACCAACTGAGCCACCCAGGCGTCCCAGGATCCTACATTATTGATATCTTCCTTCTTTTCAATTATAAGCATTTAGTGCTAAAAGCTTCCTTCTAATTATCACTTTAGATATAGCCCACATATTTTGATATGATCTATTAGGAAGAAATGTGAAACACAAAAACATGTAAAAAGATGTCTTAGACAAATTAGGATTTTATTCTTCTCATATGATATAATGTCAAGGAAAGCCATAAGAGCTTCACAGTGACATCACGCACCAGGCAACATCTTCCCTTCTTCTCACACATTCCTACCATGTGCTTTTGGCCCATAGTTAGAAGATGGCTGCATCACCTGCAGCATTACAACTGTGTTTCAAGCACAAGGAAGTGGCAGGGCAAACACTAATGGATACATACATGCCACTTGAATCTTTGCCCCACCCCCTTTGAAGTATCTTACAAGATACCCCACCAAAAATATTCTGTTAAACATCACTG
>PISX010026624.1:0-24208 GCA_004024625.1 Mellivora capensis | reverse complement strand
ATTCTCAACAAGATCCTAGCAAACAGGATCCAACAGCACATTAAAAAGATCATCCACCATGACCAGGTGGGATTCATCCCTGGCTTACAAGGCTGGTTCAACATTCGCAAGTCAATCAATGTGATAGAACAAATCAATAAGAGAAGAGAGAAGAACCACATGGTCCTCTCAATTGATGCAGAAAAAGCATTTGACAAAAGCCAGCATCCGTTCCTGATTAAAATGCTTCAAAGTATAGGGATCGAGGGAACATTCCTGAACTTCATAAAATCTATCTATGAAAGAGCCACAGCAAACATCATCCTCAATGGGAAGAAGCTCACAGCCTTCCCGTTGAGATCAGGAACACGACAAGGATGCCCACTCTCACCACTCTTGTTCAACATAGTATTAGAAGTCCTAGCAACAGCAATCAGATAACAAAGAGAAATAAAAGGTATCCAAATTGGCAAGGAAGAAGTCAAACTCTCTCTCTTCGCAGATGACATGATACTTTATATCGAAAACCCAAAAGACTCCACCCCCAAACTACTAGAACTCATACAGCAATTCAGTAACGTGGCAGGATACAAAGTCAATGTACAGAAATCAGTGGCTTTCCTATACACTAACAATGAAAATACAGAAAGGGAAATTAGAGAATCGATTCCATTTACTATAGCACCAAGAACCATAAGATACCTGGGAATAAACCTAACCAAAGAGGTATAGGATCTGTACTTGAGGAACTACAGAACACTCATGAAAGAAATTGAAGAAGACACAAAAAGATGGAAGACCATTCCATGCTCTTGGATCACAAGAATAAACATTATTAAAATGTCTATACTACCTAGAGCAATCTAGACTTTTAATGCCATTCCGATGAAAATTCCACCCGGTATTTTTCAAAGAGCTGGAGCAAATAATCCTAAAATTTGTATGGAATCAGAAGAGACCCCGAATCGCTAAGGAAATGTTGAAAAACAAATATAAAACTGGTGGCATCTCATTACCTGATTTCACGCTTTACTACAAAGCTGTGATCACCAAGACAGCACGGTACTGGCAGAAAAACAGACACACAGACCAGTGGAACAGAGTAGGGAGCCCAGATATGGACCCTCAACTCTATGGTCAAATAATCTTCGACAAAGCAGGAAAAAATATACAGTGGAAAAAAGACAGTCTCTTCAATAAATGGTGCTGGGAAAATTGGACAGCTATATGTAGAAGAATGAAACTCGACCATTCTCTTACACCGTACACACAGATAAACTTGAAATGGATAAAGGACCTCAATGTGAGACAGGAATCCATCAGAATCCTAGAGGAGAACATAGGCAGTAACCTCTTTGATATCAGCCACAGCAACTTCTTTCAAGATATGTCTCCAAAGGCAAAGAAAACAAAAGCAAAAATGAACTTTTGGGACTTCATCAAGATCAAAAGCTTCTGCACAGCAAAGGAGATAGTCAACAAAACAAAGAGGCAACCCACGGAATGGGAGAAGATATTTGCAAATGACAGTACAGACAAAAGGTTGATATCCAGGATCTATAAAGAACTTCTCAAACTCAACACACACAAAACAGATAATCATCTCAAAAAATGGGCAGAAGATATGAACAGACACTTCTCCAATGAAGACATACAAATGGCTATCAGACACACGAAAAAATGTTCATCATCACTAGCCATCAGGGAGATTCAAATTAAAACCACATTGAGATATCACCTCACACCAGTTAGAATGGCCAAAATCAGCAAGACAGGAAACAACGTGTGTTGGAGAGGATGTGGAGAAAGGGGACACTCTTACACTGTTGGTGGGAATGCAAGTTGGTGCAGCCACTCTGGAGAATAGTGTGGAGATTCCTCAAGAAGTTAAAAATAGAGCTTCCCTATGACCCTGCAATTGCGCTACTGGGTATTTACACCAAAGATACAGATGTAATGAAAAGAAGGGCCATCTGTACCCCAATGTTTATAGCAGCAATGGCCATGGTCACCAAACTGTGGAAAGAACACAGATGCCCTTCAATGGACAAATGGATAAAGAAGATGTGGTCCATATACACTATGGAGTATTATGCCTCCATCAGAAAGGATGAATACACGACTTTTGTAGCAACATGGACGGGACTGGAAGGGATTATGCTGAGTGAAATAAGGCAAGCAGAGAGAGTCAATTATCATATGGTTTCACTTATTTGCGGAGCATAACACATAACATGGAGGACATGGGTAGATGGAGAGGAGAAGGGATTTGAGGGAAATTGGAACAGGAGGTGAACCATGAGAGACTATGGACTCTGAAAAACAACCTGAGGGTTTTGAAGGGGCGGGGGGTGGGAGGTTGGGGGAGCCAGGTGGTGGGTATTATGGAGGGCACGCATTGCATGGAGCACTGGGTGTGGTGTAAAACTATGAATTCTGTTATGCTGAAAAGAAATGAAATAAAAAAAAATTCTTCAGAATGCAATTTAGAGCTTGCGCATTTTGTGATTCATCATAAAAAAACAAAGATCGAATGTAAGAGCAGCATGTTTTCTTTCGTGTTTCTTGCTGACCTGTGATGTCACAACAAACTAAAGACTGAAGATCGGAGACCAGGTCAAACAGGCTTTCAGACTGACCTTCTGGACAGGAAACAGCCCACTGTTTCAGCAGTGAATGAGCAGGGAATGAAAGACAGAGGCAGAATAAACAACGTTTGGAAAGAAAATGCTGGTGCCCTTAGGGAAAGCAGTTGAGTATAACTGTGGAAGCGGCACAATGGAATTATGCTGGTAATTTCCCCCTGCTGCATGTATAAATTATGCAGAGAATATTGAATTGGTAGCTTCTTTGTAGTGAAAACTGCCTATTGCTCCCAGGCCCTGGCAGAGGTGAGAGCAGGGTAACAGGGACGAAAGAACATGTGATAAAGGAACAAGGGACATAACCAAATTGTGTGCATTGCACAGAGTACTGCAAGACTCTAAAATCCAAGCAAGCAAGCTGAAATCTGAAAGCCAGGCTTGGGAAAGATACCCATGTCATTTAACCTGGGAATCTGGCTACCATATTGGCAGTTATAATAAAAAGATTATTAAATAGTTATCAACTTCAGCTAATAGCTTGGTCTACAACAAAGTTAACAGCTCTTAGTTGACGTTTTCTTTGCAAGTACTAAACAGCCTTGCCTATATCCTCCATGGTCTTTCTTTAAAAACATTTTCCAGCAATATATCAGGAAGGCAATAAGGTACAGCACACTGACAAGTATCTTCGAGAGTTACACATCCCCTTGACAACAGCTGGGACATATAGTTTTCATATTTTGAGTGATAAATGCAATATCTTCTGGGAGCATAATTTGAAAAACAACAAAAACCACCACCACCCAACAGATGGGGAATGCAAAATGTCCAGAAAACTGCTTGCCTGTGGTTACTGAAAAAATACGGTCCGGATCTTGTTCTCCAGTCGGTCTTCATTAGCGGAGGTAGAGGTATGTGTTAAATGTTGAGATCAGTACATTATAAATGCCTCACAGAAGAGACCCGTACTTGCTGAAAGTAATCATTTATTTAAAAATATTCATTAAGCTACCATTTAGAAAGTGATGTTCTTTATCAGCACTGCCCAGTAGAACTGTATTAAGAGCTAGCAATGCCAAGGCATTTGTTTCATAGATCAGAGTCTGATGTAGGCTTCCCTGGGCAAAATCCAGATGTTGGCAGGTCTGCATTCTTTACTGGAGACTTCAGAGGAGAATCTGTGTGCTTGCCTTTCCAAGTTCTAGAGACTCCCCATATTTCTTAGTTCATGGCTCCCTGCCATCTTCAAAGCTAGCTATAATGAGTTGAATCTTCTTCACATTGAATCATTCCAACCTTCTCTCTGTTCCCCTCTTCCACTTTTAAGGACTCTTGTAATTACACTGGGTCCACCCATATAATCTTGAGTCCCCCCCCCCTTTTTTAAGATCAATTGGTTAGCAACTTTAATTCCATCTGCAATATTAATTTGCCCTTGTCATATAATGTAACATCTTTACAGTTCTGAGGATTAGGACATGAGCATCTTGGGAAGGCCATTATCCTGCCTACTACAAATTTTATGTAGTTCATGGCATTGCTGTGAGGATTCAAGGAAGCATGATATAAAGCACTTTGAAGAGTACCTGCACTTAGTAATACCGGTAGCATTAGGAGAAGTGGAAGGGATGAACGGTGAAGGAGGAGAATGAGATGAAACACTGCAGCTATCCAAATTAGGAAATTAAGCATACATTTACTGTGAGTGTCTAAACAAGGAAATAATAATGCTTTGAGTCCTGAGAACACCAGGTCTAGAGCACTATGTTTAATTGCAGGAACTCAGCTATAAAAGGACATTTTTAAGCAAGCATTAACCTAGAAGAGAATGACAAAGTTGGTTTGTCCAGGTGAAATCACTTCATACAGGATGCAGTAGGAAATGGTGGTTAAGACAGATAGGGCTGACATCATGGGTATGTGCCCTGTGCATATACATACACATATATACAGAAGGGTCAGGACAGCCATGCTCAGTTCAATGCTCTGCTGTGGCCATCTTGAAATCGTACACAATTTCATCTTTAAACTGGTGCTTTGTTGAAGTCCTGTGAGATAATAAAGCATGTGTATAAGTAGAGAAGATATTCATATTATACATGTCCACTGTTCCTCTCTGCACCTTTCCCACATAGCATTCATAAAGCACCATGAGCACAGAATCCTGGTTGTCCCACAATGTGTTGCAAGTTCAGCCGGACTCAAAGTGAGTAAAGGGAAGCATGTTGCTTAGGTCTGCAACTGAGTAAATGTGGGTGCTGACAGTTAAGGTAGGCCACACTTTTCATTTGAACCAGAACTTTTTTCAAACACAGAAAGAAAGCAATGACTCTAAGACACATGAATGACAAAGGGCCCCCCAGCATATTCTTTTTTACTTGAATTAGTTGCCCTCACTAGCAAATCACTTACATGGAGAATAATGACATAGAGGGAAAGAGAAATAAAGGGCAGTCCATAATTCCATTTTCTTTCAGTCCTCACTCAGACACACACATTCCACCAACACTCGTTATCGTCAACTTGTGGATATCAAGAAGCGAAATAAAGGGGGTGCCTGGGTGGTTCAGTGAGTTAAAGCCTTTGTTTTCGGCTCAGGTCATGATCCCAGGGTCCTGGGATCGAGACCCATATTGGGCTCTCTGCTCCATGGGGAGCCTGCTTCCCCGTCTGTCTCTGCCTGCCTCTCTGCCTACTTGTGATCTCTGTCAAATAAATAAATAAATAAATAAAATCTTTAAAAAAAAAAGAACTGAAATAAAGACAGTTGAACTAGTTTTCTGCAGCATTTCTGGCATTCTGGTAAAAATGCATAAGCCATGAAATACAAAGTGTGTAATTTCAGTGATCCTACGTATAAGTTAAATGCTCTTATATTTGCATTGAAAACTAGTATTATACAATGTAAGGGTAATGGTAATAGCCATGTCATCATTTACAATCTAATTTTGTTTTTCTCAGAATGACATTATATAGCAAATAAGAAACATCCCAAGTTGCAAAAGGGATCATGGAAGAAAGGAGAACACTTTGTATTTTATTACCTTTAACAGAAGTTTTTTCTGCTTTTTGAACCAGTGCCCCAATGTTTTCATTTTACGCAAGGCTCTGCAAATTCTGCAGCCAGCCACGCATGAGCGCTCTGGAGTGAGATCACATTTGAGAATTCCAGGTCCCCTTCCTGCTAGTTACATAACTTTAGATTAATTATTTAGACTATATGTGCCTTAGCTATCTTCATATGGATAATGAAGACTTGAGGGTTTTAGTACAGAAAATTTAGTTAACCCGCATATTGCACTGTCTCCCACCGGCAGAAGGTAAGCTACCCAATATAACAGGGTCTGTGTCTACTTTGTCCAAGCATCTGAAACCATGTCTGATATATATTAGGAAGTCAATACATAATTTTTGAAAGACTCAATGTACTCAATGAACTAGATCATTGGTTCCCAAAAGCTGGTCAGACTAGCGGTACAATTTCTATTAAATATGGTTTCGGGTGGCCCATCTTCCTAACCTCCTGATTCAAGTTTTGTGTTGTTGTTGTTGTTGTTGTTTGTTTGTTTTTTTTTAATTTTATTCACTTATTTGACAGACAGAGATCACAAGTAGACAGAGAGGCAGGCAGAGAGAGGAAGAGAAGCAGGCTCCCCACTGAGAGAGCCCGATGTGGGGCTCGATCCCAGGACCCTGGGATCATGACCTGAGCCGAAGGCAGAGGCTTTAACGTACTGAGCCACCCAGGTGCCCCTCATGTTTTTTATTTTTTTTTTTAGTAGAACTCAGAAATATAAATTTTAAAAAGCTCTCTGGGCATTTTTAATGGATTCCAGGTTTGGGGACCATTGAACTTTTATTACACTTCCCCATATCCTTATATTCCCTTATCCTTTTCTTTCTGCCTGCTTTTCTCATTTACTTTCTCCTTATGGTAAAATTATAGATATTCTTCCATGCCAAGTTCCCCTCGTCCATGATCTAGGACAATGGAATGTGTAATTCACTTTTCTATTTTATTATATTTTTTATTTGTGTGCCTTCACTTGGTGTGAATACTAAATGATAAAAGTGATTCAAAACAAGGTATATATTGTGTACATGCTTCACACCTGAAGGACATACCACATGAAAGTACCTCAAATGTTATTGACTTGTAACATTTACAGTTGTTGGATTTGCCACCCTGGAGAAGACACAATGGAATAAGATTGAAGGCGGGACTCAACTAGTAAGATGAAGATATGTGAACCTTTGTGTTTGAAAGGAAAGCTCAGGCTGCTTCTCTGTTACTACAACTTGTACACCCAAGGACAGCAAACCTGATGTAGGGGTCCTATAGGGTGTGGACATGTAATATACTTTGGTAGTCATATAATGTTTTAGAGGCATTTGGCTACAAGAGTTACCTCCTTTCAAAGGAAACTCACCTCAACTACTGATGCCTATCAAAGAGAAATAAAGGAAGAATTGGAAAGTAGAGGGTAGGTTAATTTTGCTAAAATTTTGGAACCAAAAATTCTGTATCAGAAAAACAGATGAAGAAGTAGGTCTTAAACTTTAAAAGATACTCCAGCAGGGGAAAGATAGTTTCTATATAATTTTCTGATTCAGTACTCTGCTAAAACATAAGCCTCTCTCCCATGCTGTGAGAACCTTTTGTTCTACTGTAATATAGAGCTTTAATATGATTCTGATCATAGGGGCATTAAGAAGCTACCTCCATGACATTATGAAAGGGATGAAGGTCCAACTGTCCCCCCAAATATGTGACATCTCCATGACAGATTACCAAAAGTTCTGTCACTAGAAATCATGTCTTTGGATCCAGTTCCAAAACCCCTATCAAAACTCTAGTACTTCTCTTGAAGTATCATTAAGACTTCAGTGAGAATTAGTGAAACTAGCAGATCTAATGAATCCCTGTGAAAAATCCTATCTGCCATTATAGATTAGGAGAGACCCAAAGGCACTCTATGTGAGTGAAGCATATTGAAGCAGAGTCGAGGAACCAGAACAAAAACAGAAAGTCCTACAGAAAATCCATGTCCTCCCCACAGTCATGCTTGGCCTGGGACCTGTTGTAGATTTGCTAACATAAAGTTGACCTTCAGTGCATTGCTACTGCAGCTAGTTCATATAGATTTAATTGCCTCAACAAATGTGCGGTATGACTGCATTTATGACCCCTTATCAAGCTTTTCTATCCGAGATTTTTCGACAGTAAAAAGGGAGAGTAGAAGCAGAGCATAAATCCCAGTTTGGTTTCCCTTGTGAATGCACAGTCGTATTGACAGAGAGGAGGGTGGTCAAAGGGATGCTTTTCTTCGACCAAATGTCACTATTACTTAAGGAGACCATGAACAGTGCTGCACAATCGGAGAGACATAGTTTGCCAGTGTGTGAGCCATGTAATAAGAAGCAAGGTCCCTGCAGACCTGTCCAAATTAACTAAACAAAGAAAGATTTCATAGACACCATCTAATATATCCTGGGTGGATTACACATAGCCAAAAGGAAGGACTCTCACAGACATAGCACTGGAAAAAAAAACATGAATTTTCCAATCTGACATACAGCTTTTGGGACCAAGTGAGGTTGTGTGTGAACCCTGAAGAAGCAAGCAATAGTGCCTGGTAAATTCAGAGAAAATAGACTCCACTCCCCCTCCCTGACACCTGACCCTTGACTGTAGAGGCAGTAAATCAATGTGATATTTCCAGAAGAGGAATGGGAGGGAATGGGGACCCATGAGTACTTACCCTGGCTCTGCCATGCTGACCTTGGGTAAACTATATGACCTTTCAGTGTCTCATTTTTCTTACCTGCAAATTCAGAGAAAAGATTTTGTCCTCGATGCATATGGCTGGTTAAGAATCAAATGTAATTGTATGTGAAAAAGCTAGGAAAAAATGTAAAACATCATACTGCAAGGTCAGCTGGTATTAAAGAATATTCATGTAGTTTCTAGGGTTAATTACTCTCTGATTCTAAAGGAGAGAAGCTACTTGGTCAGCGCTATGCTAACCACTTTCTCACAGACTTTGTCTAAAATGGCATCCTTTAAAAATTTTTGGCTACCTGTCCTGTTAATTCAGTTGAAACGGCTGAAGGAGGTGTACATGAGACATGGCATAAAGAATAGTTCCTTGTAGCTTAAAATTGGAATTCATGTTGACGTGTCATATGGTAACCATTCCATGGCATATGGTTATATACATTCTAACTCCTGGTAGAAATCTGATGTTTGGGAAGAATAATGTGTTATGAATTTAATAAGCCCCAAGTCTGACTTTTAGCAAAAATTACATTTGAATTAACCATCAAGTATTTGGCACAAAGGAAACTCATGATCAACACTATGAATTGGAAAAGCGAGTTTAGATCTCAGACATTGGAGATAAACGACAAATCCATTAGAGGTCAGAGGGTTTAAGGCATTAGTTCTATAATGACTAAATTCTGTGAGTTTTACTTTTACATGAATATATTAGGTGGCAGTTGTTAGTCTTATTAAAGCTGGTTGCTTAGAGACAGCTGACTGATTAGAAGATAGTTGCTCTCCACGTCTATAATTATTGTGATTACTATTACTGTGGTAGCCCTCGGTGGGATCCTGAGAATGGTAATAGGGTGTAGCATTTCACAAACTTGGGCCTATAAAAACTCAATATATATCCCAGTAAAAAAGATTTATAATGTCCCTTCCTTGCCATTTCAATGGGCTCATTTAAAGAATAATACAGTCATTTGCTCTCAGCTTATACAGTTACTTCCTTTCAATCCCATTATGAAATAGAACCAGAGGTTATTACCAAAGATGAGGGAAGGAAAACAAAACCCTTCTGAGAAAAGAATATCAGAGATTGATCCCGCTCGGGTCTCAATCTTATAATTGAGTAAATGGCGACTTTAAAAAATCCCAGTGTGAGAAATGCTGAGGAATTTTATTCCTCTTGCGATCATATTAGTGAGTAATAAATTGCATGAAAATAGATTACATTTTTATTTATTTATGCTGAAACTTAGGAAGGATTCACCAAAATTGGCGCTGTGAGGAGGCAATCTGTGTCTCTGTGAAGCAAGAGTTTAATTGTATCTATTTTGTCCTTCAAACAAATGAAATCACAGCCAATAAAGACAGTACACCTGCATCGTAATGTTACATCTACACTTGCTACAAATAATCTTTGTGACTAAGAGCCACCAAAATGCGTGCAGGAATTACAGTGGAAGAGAAAAGAGAGCATCGTCAACAGCGCAGGAAGTGTAACCAGGTGTCTCGTGTTCCCGAGTTACCACGGCACCCATTAGCAGCCCAGGACCCCTGCACCCCACCTCCGTGCATGGAGCTGTCTCTCTAAGGTTGCTTTCTAGAAGCCAGAAGCAGTGCACGACACTTGCCACTGTTTATACAGATACTGACGTATGTTGTGTATAAACACCAATGCCCAGTTCTGCTCTTTTCCTACTCTTTCTTTCTGAAAGTAAGCTTCCTCCAGGATATGTTTCTCATTCTTCAAAACTTTTTTCATCCAAGACACTTTCCCCAACATGTAGCAGATTCTTGGGTAGTTATAAGAGCTATGTGTGGGGTGGATTAAAGGAATTATAGTATCATTTCATAGGTACAGATTGTCCATTTAACAATATCTCATTTCTTATTCTCATGCCTGTCCTTAAAAGCATGTTACATATGTAGTGGGGTTGCATAAAAATAAATAGATCGGGGGTTGCCTGGCTGGCTCAGTTGGTAGAGGATGCGACTCTACATCTTGAGGCTGTAAGGTCGAGCCCCACATGGTGTAAAGAGGTTACTTAAAAATAAAGCTTTTAAAAAATAAATAGATCATTAAAAGGATTTTGAAGGACCCATCTGAAAGTTTACATATTTAAATGCTGCGCTTTGTGTACCAATATAAAAACCATTGTTGAAAGTGTTATGGACAGCTCTAGGAATGGAGAAGGATTTGTGCTAACCCATCCATTTTCTGCCTGATTCTGCACCTGTGGCTATGAAGTGTTCCCTCCAGGTAACAAGGTCAGCATTTAGCAAGAAAGAGTTCCCAGTATCTCTCATATGTTATAGCTGATGTATTGGATTTTCTCCCCTTGCCCTTTGATTTCGGTGTTCTCCTGTTTTCTCCCTGAAAACTTCTTGCCCTTATCTTATTACGGTGGCTTCCTTTTCTTTGCTCTGTGGACACGATATTTGACTTTGTCACTTGGTTACGATTTGCAGTTGTCCTCTGAAAGCCTAGGGCTACAAAAGCATGACCTCTAAGACTGTCTCCTATCCTGGAGCATAAAAATAGTGCTCCTGCTAGGTCAGCCCAATCTCTAGACAGAAAAGGGTTAGACTCCTCATTTTTGCTGTTCCTCCTTGTGAGCAAATGAAAGCAACAGCAAGACTTCTGGCTTGGTTAAGTGAATGCCCACTGGCTAGGACAAACAGCAACATTAAGTCCGCTGTTTTACTTGGTGTCTGATCATAGCACTCTGAGCCACAAGGATTGGCTATGTCTAGATCAGTACAGATATAAACCAATAGTGATTACAATGCAATATGAAGTGAGTGTAGGAGATGTCAACCAGAACCATGGTAGCTTCTGATACCTTTGTTTAATGTGATCATCAATTCCAGAAGTGGCCAAGAAGAGCATTCTCCTTATCGAACCAGGCACAATAAAACTAAGGGCAAAAATCCCCAAAGTACATAGCTTCTCAATATTTTGAAAAACAATCTCAAAATATTTTACTTATATGATAAAACACTATACTGTCACTATAGAAAAAGATGCTTTCTCAAAAATAAGTAAAAAACAACATAAAAAATTCATTATCCCTATATTCAGAGGATAAATGGAAAACCACTTATTTATTCTTTAACTTGCTTATTTTCTAGCTACCCAAATACCTTGATAAAATTTGAGGATAAATTTCTTAAGGTAGTAATAAAAATTTGGAAATGAACACTCCTACATAATACCTTTCTGTAAAAAATGTCATTTTTTTTCTCTTAATGGGTACCTCAATCAAAGGTATGAGTTCTCAGGTTGTAATTAAAAAACTGTGTTGATTGTTTCAATATTAAATTATTAACATCAGTTAATTGGAATTCTAATTGCTAAAAAGGTGAACAATGTGTTAATCATAAATTCCAGAAGTAACTTTAATTTGATATTGGCATTGATATCAACATGACAATAGCTTTTTCTATTACAATTGTTACTCTGCATGATTTTCTCCTCTCCTGGGGCTGTCAGATTGTGATTCCTAATGACAATATTAATATGCTTCTGAATAACAATCAGGATGTATAATTCTATTGAAATACTTAGAATAATCTAAGTATGTTGGATCTGTCAACATTGATAATACATTTTCTTTGCATGTTACACATTTTTCTCATTTTATCAATGTTTTCATTAGTGTACATTTACAGTTATTAAACTTACATAATTAACTTCTTTATTATCCAAAAAGGTTTAAAAAATTCAAAAACTGCTCTCAACATATCACTTTTATCTTTTAACATGTCTTATAAACATCAAGCAAGTTGAATCCATCCCTACTAATTAGAATTGTTCTGCATACATGAACTGAATGAAAATTATCACAAAATGATACTTATAAAATTATTTTAATTAGCCCGTATATAATCTATTTGTGTTATAGCTCATTAAGAGAGATCATATCAATAGTAAAAATAGCAAAACTAAGGTGAGTTTTATTTGGATAAAATATGTTATTTTACTTTGGTCCTTATCACTTGATACAGCCATGAAGATGGCATCTGGGTAATTCAGCATCTTATATTACTATCTTAATCTTACTATCTTACTTAAAAAGTAATATTAAGCATCTTAATATTACTATATTACTACAATAATGCATTGGGCCTTTTTTCCCCTGATGAGTTCTTAGGATATAGACAATGGCCACCTGTGTCTGGGATGGAAGCCACTTTGCACTGAGCCAGCCAGACTGTATTCAATTTTGGGGTGTTTCTGGCAAGTTCCCTAACAAAAAATAAAAACCTGGTAGCTGTCATTTCTCCATTAACATGGCATTCTTTTTAATACCAAAGGCTTTAGTTCATTTTGCTAATTAAAATGTAAATCATACATTTAATAATGCACTCACCTTAATCTCTTAGCACTAAAGAATTTAGTTTGAGGTTGGCAAATTGTTGGCCATTCATTCTAGTTTCCGTAATGAAAAGACTAGAGAAGGAGCTCTGAATGCATGGATCCAAACTTAGTCTTATTTCCATTTTTCTAAGCGCTGGGCCCACTGTCTTTTGTTTATTTATGTTGTTTAGAATGTTTCCTCTGTATTAACACTGATTTCACACTCAGCTAGTTAAACCAAAGCTAGTGTATAAGCATCACAAAAGTATCATCCCTCAAATGTACATCAATACAGAATGAAGCCTGACTACCCACTGAGTGATATTTTCTGTATATACAAAAATAAGGATTTAACCAACATGATTCTCAAGTCACATGTTCCTAATTATAGGGTGTTCATGCATACATATATGTTCACGTATTTGTTGATTTGTCACCAAATACTTTTAAGTGTCCACTGTGTTCTAAGCATTAGGCTAGACCCCAGAGATGTAAAAGTAGAAATCCACAGTACCTGCTCCTTTTATTTTCTTTTAAAAGATTTCTTTATTTATTTGAGAGAGAGAGAGAGGGATGCAGGGGGCAGAGGAGCAGAGGGAGAGGGGGGTGAGAAAGAATCTTTAAACATACTCCCGGATAAGCACAGAGCCCTCCCCCCCACACCAGGGCTCAACCCCAGGACCCTGACATCAGCTGACTATTTTACCGACTGAGCCACCCAGGTGCTCCCACAGTGCCTGCTTATAAGGACTTTCCAGTTTCTCACAAGAAACAGGCTATCAATCAATCACTCCTTGGTGGAACAAGGACGGGCTTCCGAAAGGTGGTAAATGAGTAGAGGCTGAAAACATGTAGTCATCCAGATTGGAAAGGGGGTAGAGGTTTGGCCAGGAGGGAAGAGAAAAGCCTGCCTGAAGATTTTAGAAAAAGAAAACGTCCTGAACCGTGAAAATCTAAACGTTCCTGAAGAATCAATAAATGTTGGAGTATGGGTGTGGCACTTTGAGTGATTTCCCTGAGATTACTCTGTTATCCAGGACTGAAGTGGGGGGTTCGTGCCAGGATTTCTGATGCCCAGTTTATCGTTGCACTGCGTAAGTCCCTAACACAAAGGGGTCTATGGAAAGAAATGCCACTGTAAGAAACTGTAAGTAAGTAAGAAAATGCAGAGTAACAAATTTAGAGCTTTGTATGGGGGAAGAATCTTGCGGTGGTAAGCTGGCTTTCGTTCGAGTTCATGAAGGATAGACTTTTGCATGGTAGGCAAAAACGCTTTTCACCGTGCAGGTATTTTCTTGATGTGTGAATTAAAATGTAATGCTAATTAATACTACTGGGTCACAGGATTAAATATATAATTCATTCTGCCAGTTATAATACATCTGCAGAGAGCAGTGAGATTAACCTCTTGTTTATAGAAAAAAAAAAGTGTGTCTTTGAAACTCAGAATATAGATTACATATTAAGCTACAGCAAAGCTCAGAAGAGTGACAATATCCTTAAAACAGATGTGCTGCTGCAGTTCAAATGATGAGGGACATTGCTGCTTTAATGGTGCTGTGAAAACTATTTTCAATATGGCACTTCTGAAAGGTTTGCATGAGTGATGAAAGGGTCTTACAGGGAGTACGCTTTGATTTCAAGATTGTCAGCTTTCAGATGGCTGTCAGAGTTCTGGAATTGACCTACACACTAGTGCTAACCTAAGCAGTTACTTTCTTGGTGGTAATCATTGTTGGGACTGAAGGAGATTCTGGAGCATTATTGATACTTGGGCTCTGCTAATTAAAACTGTCATTCTATTTCAAGATGTGTTTTCAAGATGAGAAACTCTCCATGTTTTTCTTCTTGATGGTTCACAATAATAATTAATGCATAATGAGGAAGCTTATCCTAGTTTGACAACATGTTCTGGAGGAGGAACTTGAAAAGAACTTCAAAATCATCATCCAAAAATGTATTACAGCAAAATTATAGATGCAGACATTGGATCAAACATATGAGGGATGAAAATACATGTAAAAGTGTTACAAGGTCTGATGAGAAGGTGGGGATTCTCAGATTGAGAAAAAAATAAAGATGGCTACTATGTGGTTTATAATACACAAAATCAATTATGTAATATTTTTAAAATATCAAAATAGAAATATTAATATTAGAGAATATAAAAAGTAAGCCAAAATATTAAATAAGGAACAGAGTTATATTTCACACTAGTAATTGTAACTCACCAAAAAGATTAAACCATCATTAATCATTCCCTACAAAACAACACACCATCAAAATATATGAAATGAAGACTGAGAATAATGTGAGGAAACGTGATAATTGTCGTATTGGGGAAATTCAAGACACATCTCTCAAAATCTGATAGATCCAATGGACTGAAAAATGATTAATGATAGGAGAGTGAAATCACTGAATTCTGAGTTGGAAAGAGATTCAGTGTATCATGCCTTTATATAGCATTTCCACTATATAGATACAACATGCAGAAATAATCTCAAGGGCATAGAATACAGAGAAATGCAGTAAAACAACTTAAAATGCTACTTTTGCATAATTACTACCTTTCTTTTAAACATAGCTTATTGAACTTCAGCTTAATCTAATTTAATTTTTTATATAACTGGGCTAAATGGTTGGCTTGCAAAATCCCTGACAAGCAGACTGTGTTGAGTCTAGAAATCAGGACTCTCTCACCTTGAATCCTACTCTGGGAGATTGTCTCCAGGGTGAAAAATCTTTGGGGCCACGAGTAAAGTGGCAATTCAAACTATTTTTTTTTATTATCCAACAGAATCAAAGAACTTATCTCTCATAAGTGAGCATTCCATGAGAGCAAAGGGGAGAGTTTCAGTTAGAAATACTAAGTTTGCAGCACCTTTTTTGTGCAAACAGCATGAACATGGCTGAGTGTCTTTTCTATCCATCTGTTTTAGAAGTAGAGCCCAGAAGTGAAAAGCTTGTCAAAGGGACCCATATCAACGCATTTATGTGAATTGAAAAATGAAATCAGGCTTTTTCTAATAGAAAGATAAGAATGTAACATTGTTGGCATGACAGATTTCGCCAAGTCAGTCTACTCAATGAAATCCAATTTGTAATGTGAACAAAAAAATTTTTATAAAATTTGAGAAGATATTTCTCTTATTTATCTGGATTAGAAAAAAATAAAAGAACTTTCAGCCTAGAAAATTTTTTAAAAAGGGAGAAAAATGATAGTTGTGAAAATCATTACTTGATTTTCATACACATGCTGCGTATGTAATGCCTTGTCTGGAGCTCCCATATATCTGCTTGGCAGAAAGAATACCCACATGCACGTAGCAACTCTAGGAGAAATGAATAGGACTGTCCTTTTGAAGTTGCCAGTTGTGCTTTTCCTGATCCCATTTCTTACTCCATCCTGCTCAGAGTAAACACTATCCTGATTTTTGTCTTGGCTTTCTCTTTGCTTTAAAAAATATAGTCCCCCCCCCCCCCACATGTATTTCTATTCCTAGTCATATGTTGGGTAGTTTCAGATAATTTTGAACTTTATTATTTTTTTAAAAGATTTTATTTATTTATTAAGATTTTTTAATTTATTTATTTGACAGACAGAGATCACAGGTAGGCAGAGAGGCAGGCAGAGAGAGAGGGGGAAGCAGGCTCCCTGCTGAGCAGAGACCCCCCGATGTGGAGCTCGATCCCAGGACCCTGGGATCATGACCTGAGCCGAAGGCAGAGGCTTTAACCCACTGAGCCATCCAGGTGCCCCTAAGAGATTTTATTTTTTTATTTGACACAGAGAGATCACAAGTAGGCAGAGAGGCAGGCAGGGAGAGAGAGAGGGGGGAGGCTCCCCGCTGAGCAGACAGCCTGATGCGGGGCTCGATCCCAGGACCCTGAGACCATGATCTGAGCCAAAGGCAAAGGCTTTAACCCACTGAGCCACCCAGGTGCCCCAATTTTGAACTTTTTTAAAATAGATTCATACTTACGTATTTTTCTGCAACATGGTTTTCTTTCCTGTATAAGATTTTTTTTAAAGATTCAGCTGTGTAGCTATAATTCCTTCCTTTTCACCATTTCACCATTGTTGCTTATTTCATTAGGAATATCCCCGGGTTTACATATTCGTTCCATTATTCTTGTTCAATAAGAATAGTTCAAGCTTTTTGTTCTTACCAGTAGCCTGTGTAAGAACATTTATACATACCCACTTGTGCTGATTTGAAAACTTTTCTCTATTTTACCAACATGGGAGTTGAATTGTGGGAAGATATGGTATGTGCACCTTCACATATACAAAACGATGCTGGTGTATTTTCCAAAATATTTGCATACATTTAATCCTAAATCAGATGTGCATAAATGTTCTGTTAATTTTTTAAACCTTTGTTATTACATCAATGTTTAAAAACTTACTCCACGCAGGTACATAGGCAATGGTTTTTCATTTTGTTCTTGGCTTATCTTTTCCTTAATACTAACAAGTCTGAATATGTTTTTATATTAATTAATTAATTAATTAATTTGCCATTTAAGTTTCTTCTTCAGTGAAATGACATACTTCTCAGTTCTTTTGTTGGGTTGAAACTTTCCCCCTTTTGCCCTTGTATGTAAAAAACCTTTTTCCCGGCTATTGAGTGCTTGGTTGACAATAACTTTCTCTTAGTATCTGTCTCCCATTGTTGTTGCTGAGAAGTCAGCAATCAATCTAATTGTTGCTCCTTGAAAGATATTTCTTTTTCCTCTCAGCGTGCTATTGGAGAACATTTTTTGGTATTCTGCAGTATTCAGTGGTGAATTTCTTTTCACTTAATCTTTTTGGATTTGTTTGGCTTCTTGAATCTGAGTGTCTTTCATCATTTCTGGAATATTTTCAGCCATTGCACATTGCATTTTCAAATATGAATTTTCCGCTACTTTTCAAACTTGGATTTGATATGTTAGACCCTCTCATTCCATGTTTTATCTCTATATCTCTTAACATCTCAGTATTTTCCAGCTCTTCTTTTCTTTTTGTGTGTGCTGAATTCTGGATAGTTCTTCACTATATTCCTTAGGTAGGTCTAATCGGTTTTTCATCTTGTCCAAAGTTTGTATACTATATAAATTTTGAAATTGTGAATTTCCTAAAGTTAAATTAACTTTGCTGTCTTGGGAGAAACCCAACTTGGTCATGAAGTCTTAACAATTGTATTTATTCTTGGATTTATTTTACTAATGTTTTATTTCAAATTTTACATACTATGTTCATAGTGAAATTTATTGTGATTATTCTTTCTCCTACTGTCCTTGAAGGGTTATCTATGAAAGTATGCTAGAAAGAGTTTCTCAACCTTAGGACTACTGACAACTTGGACCAGATAATTCTTTGTTGTTGAGGGGCTCTTTTGAACATTGTAGATACCTAGCAGCATCCTTCACCTCTACCCACTAAATATCAGCAGCACTATCCCCCATCCTCTAGTTCTGATATTCCAGAAATATCTCCAGACAAGTCTGAGAGCCCCTGGGAAGAAAATTTGTCCCAAGTGAGAACCATTGAGCTATCAGGATGATCAGGAAGAGTAAGGTGTGTGGCCTCCGTGTCTTAAAACGATCAAGGACAAGAAAGATGGGGGAAAACTGTGAAACTGTCAGGTAGGAGGAACGAAAATCAACATGATATGCATTTTATTTGATGAGATCCCAGAACAGAAAGGAAATAAAGACATTTTCTTGAAAGTTATTGAACTTTGAATGGAGATTGGATGAAATAAGAATTGTTTTTCTGACTCGAAGAGTTGTATGAGGATTAAAAGGGGTATTTTTATGTTATGGAAGTATGCCTAGGTGAAGTGATAATGTATCCTGTCTAGGGCTTGCTCTCATTTGATTTAAAAAAAAAGGCTGCTATTATTTCCACTAATAGTAATAACAGCAAAGGAGTGAGGGAGAGACAGACAGAGAGAGAACAAATGAAACGAAATGTTTAAGGCAAGGAAATCCAGATAAACTTAATAAGGGAGTTCTTTGTAGTGCTTTTCAACTTTTCTGTTGTTTTAAATTATTTCCTAAATTTAATTTATTAAAAAAGAAGATATATTGCTTATATCACATTGAACTGAAGGAGGATAGTAGGGCTTAGGGACATTTATTGAGGTTCAAGAAAGTGTTGGAGGCATATGAAAAATTATACTAGCAGTAAATACATTTTAGAAAAAATAATTTTATTTTTAATTGAAGTTTTGAAAGGGCATTGGCATTTTTAAATGTTTATATGATTAATTATTTTACATATGATATTCAATCTTTGTGCATTTGTGCATTTGCCATGTGATTAGCTACCCCTAAGACTCCTATTCACAGCAAGAAGAAAGAGCCTGTGCAGATGAGAAAGGGATGTGATGCAATAGATTCAGAGAAGACAGCCAGATGAATATTTGAAGGAACAAAGGCATAAAGGAAAATAAATAGGTCCCTTCCAAAAATCACTGAGAATATGTTCCAGCACATGAGGCATTTTAAGTGGCAGAACAAATGAAATGAACTATTTCAAAGAGGCACATACCTTAACATGACTAATTAATACTTGAATATGAGACAAAAAATGGCAGAAAGCGAATGAAAATTAATTTAATTCATAATCATGTGAAACAGTTATAGGCCTAGGAGATGTGCTTGCAATGAAGGGTAGTCCTTCTCATGGTTTCTTAAATTTAACCAACTGAGATTACATTTTCAAGCCAGTCATTCTTTTGTGCTTCTAAAATTATTATTTGCTCTAAATGGGAAATATACATTTTTATCATAAAATAATATATCTGTCTTAGTCATTCCTTTTGGAGGCAGTTTTTAAAAATGTACTCATAAGTCAAAGCTATAACAATGTGCCTTAGACTTGTATGGTATCTATACAGAGAGAAGAACCAGGATAATGATAAATCAATTCTTAGGTACCAAATGCCAATTGATAAAAATTATCAGACTCATGGTTCTAACATAAGTGTTTAGTGATATTAATTCTAAAATCAAACTATTTGATTTACTTATAAACAAATCATAAACACAAAATCTCTACCACATTGTGGATAGTAATGTGTTAATGGCTCTGGCCTCGGATAAGCTGGTGTTTTAGTTATGATTTTGCCACAATTAGCTGATGATTTGGGAAAAGTCACATTACATCCTTACCTACCTTAATAGTTGGCTGTAGATAGAATGAAATTATTATCTACTTTATGGGATTAGTGTGAGTACTAAGTAAACTAATATGTGTAAAATTTTTTAGCAGAGGCAATTCACAAATTGCGTTCAAATCTCACAGATACTGGCTATCAGTTCACGAAAGGTTTTTGATTAAACAGAATTGTCTGTTTAACCGTAACAGGCAAAGGGAGCCTTCATCCCCCAATTTTAAAAGTAATATGTTGATACAGATAGTCCCAATGTAGCACATCTTCAATCAAATAGAGTTGCTCTTCTTGCTATATGGTTCAACACTCCTCAAACTTGCTTTGCTGGACTTTAGTGCTCTACTCTGCGATCACTTCCAATCATCAGCTACACTGAAGTTTTCCACCTTCTGCACACATAACCGCCCTCTTTCTTTTACTCAAAATTATCACCCTCCATGAGTTTTTCTCCCCCACCTATTATCTTTATTTGACTTTCTATCCTTATTGCAAGTATGCCATATGCCCACTTCTCTGAAAGGCAGCATTTCCTACTCTAAAAGAGTAGGATTAATTCCTCTCCTCCAAGCGTTCTCCCACAGCACTGCTAGTCCGACAAGATTTGGGCCAGGAATGATGAGTAGGATTCTCAGGAGAAGGTCCTACTGGCACTGAGAAGTGACCTGCACTTTTCCTGTGAGTAAAGATAAAAAGTACTGTCAGTGTGCACAAGGGGTTGTGTGTCACAGTTCACAGTTACAATGCATTCTTCTCCTCTTGGAACCTGGACATGGCCTCTGTCAGCCTGGTACCACCACAGGATGAAGTAAAGAGCCCACATGTGGGCATTAGAAATTAAGTAGGTGAAGATTCAGTTGTGAAGTTCCTCACTTGAACCATCCTTATATAAGCCGGATAACACTTGTTAAAAGAGACTCCATTGTAAAATTTGCCTCAACATTACTTGTCCTTTATTTAACTGCCTCTTTAGTGAACATTTAAACCTGCCTGCATCCAAATAATTTAGTAAGTAGTGATAACTGAAGACTTACTACGTGCTAGTCATGGTGCCTAGGCACTTCATATGCACTGTAAATATATAAATAATCCTCATGATAACCACATAAATTAGATTATATTATTTACTCCAGTGGCCTGATAAACAAAGAGATTTGTTATTGCTCAATGTGATCACCTAATAATTATCAGAAACTGTGTTTGCTGACTCTAAAACCCGAGTATTATCCACCAGGTGATTTTTCTATACTACTTTATATACCAGAACTGAATTATTTTAAGGTTATAAAAACAAAACTAAGAGAAAGTTTATTGTACTATCTTATCAGGGGTATTTTCCAGTAAAAGTGCTTGATTAATGGTTAAGTTCATTGAATTGCATGGGTTCCCTACTCCATTTTCATGGTTAAAATTCCTTAGACTATACTTGATTCATGTCCAAAGTCAAAAAGAAGGGCTCTATTTTTTGTCTAAATTATGTAAAAATTGGTTAAACTCAAATTTTCACTTCTTGGATTTCCCCCATAAATGGAAGCAAGAAGATTTGATAAATCCATTATTTGTTAGCCAGTAAGACACTTCCATTTGTGCCTCAAGTACATTTGGTAAGCTGTCTGATTGAAGGCATATGGTTTTAAATATACAGCCACACAGCATGGTGACTGTAGTTAATAATACTGTATTGTGTATTTGAAAGTTGCTAAGAGAATGGACATTAAATGTTCTCATTACAAGGAAAAAATTGTTACTATGTAGGGTAGTGGATGTTAAGTAGGTTTATTGTGGTGATCATTTTGTAATATGTACATATATAAAATCATTATGCTGTATACCAGAAACTCATATGATATTATATGCCAAATATATCTCAGTTAAAAAAAAACTTAGTTGTAACAATTTAGGATAAGTATAGATATTAACATATTAATAGATATCTTAAATTTATCTAGATATGCATCTATCATACATATTACTCTGTGGCTTCATATAGAGATATAATATATAATACATAAATATAAATACGTATTATATATATTTATATGAAGTTATGTAAGTTGTAAGTAATATGGCAAATATTTCAGAAAAGAAGTAATTGGACAAAAATATTTACTACTTCAGGACACTCTAAAACCAACTCAAAATTATATATTACGGGAGTTGGAAAATGGAGCAATATCCAGAATTTTAGCCTTGACTCATAAAAGCTTGTTTTTTTAGCTTACCTCGTAGTAGCTCGAGATTTTCTAGGTCCTTCATGTTACCACACTTCCTTTCCCTGGGTTGCCAGTATGTGTGTATTTTAATAGTTTCCTAAAATAGTTCCAAACAGCATGTACACAATTGATTAGTATCATTAGAATCTATTTTATAAAACTGTGATTACACCATTTAAAAATAGGTGTATGATACTTAGCTCATAGAGCACCATTAAGTCATTATATGCTAATATTGTATAAATGTGTGACTGCGAAATTTCTGCAGCTTCCACTAATTATTTTACTGTCTATTAACAGTTCTTATTAGCCACCTAATCAATTGGATATACACATTGTGAGTTGAAAAGGGAAATATTATGGCATTTTTGGGGGGATATTCTGTTCTTCCACATTAGTTTATATTTTTTATAGTAACCAGTTAAGCTATTTACATTTAACTAGTTCTGATGAATTGTGCTATCCACGTAAATAACAAAATTTTCAAAAATTTTACTATATATTAAAAGGAGATTCATTCTTCTTAGAATGACTAAAATGACAACAATTTTAACAATAAGATCCACCAGAATGACACAGAATAGCTTGTTCTCAGTCTTGAATATGCCTTTCTGGAATTCACCAGAAACATAATTTGTCTATAATACAGACTGAAAATAATTAGAATACTATAAAACAAACTTCTCCATTTTTAAAAAAAAAATTTGTGAAGTTTGCAAAGCAGGTCCCAAAGGATATTTCTTCTTTCTTTCTTTCCTTTTCTCCTCTCCTCTCCATTTCTATTTTTCTTCCTTTCTTTTTTTCTTTCTCTTTTTCCTTCTTTCTTTCTTTTTATATTATCTTTATCACTTGCTAATACTAATGCCTAAATTTGAATGGCACTTATATCTGGAATTATTTCTCATGGGCAGCAATGGTAACAAAATTAGGAGGAATCAATAATGGAATTTTACCTGTAAGATTACCTGTTACCACACCTTATCTGAGTTCTCAAATCCTAGTGTAAGAAAATCGGGATTAATAGGTTTGATGTGCTCCTAAGAAAGCTTGCTTGTGTAGGTAGTAGAGGCCTGGAATAGAAATAGAAATAGAATTTATGATTAAGGATAACCTAGCCATTTAAATTACAAACTAAAACTATGTTATGAAAACTCTGACACACTTTCACTGAGATGGGACTAATCATTTATTTGAGCAACGTAGCAGTATTTCTCTGAAGCAGGTGTGTGTCAATGGCTGGTGTGTCATTTACACGTATATTTTATTTATCATAACCATCAACAAAAAAGGTTACTGAGTGCGCAGTAAATATTTGGTAAATTAAGATTTTAAAAAAATTTTTTTTATATATTTATTTGTCAGAGAGAGAGGGAGAGAGAGAGATTGAGCAGAGGCAGACAGAGTGGCAGGCAGAGGCAGAGGGAGAAGCAGGCTCCCCACTGAGCAAGGAGCCCAATGTGGGACTCGATCCCAGGACGCTGGGATCATGACCTGAGCCGAAGGCAGCTGCTTAGCAACTGAGCCACCCAGGCGTCCCTGTAAATTAATATTTTAAGAATAGGTTTTCTTCAGAGGAGGATAAACATCATTTTTTTCCCTCCCAAATCTCAATGAGCCCTTATCAGCAAACTAAATTATAAAAATTTTAGGTAAAGAAATTTCCTCTCTGCAAAGTTTGGAATATCTCTGTTAGCATGCTCCAACTAATATTGGGCCTCTGATTAGAAAAAGGACCATTATAATAGCAGAACAGTAGTGGTAACTTGGCAAACCAATGAAAAATCTGCTCACTTAACTTTTTTTTACCAAGAACTATATTATTAAATATGATCATAGACTATGTTGAAAGTACCAAAAACTTTGAAGGTACAGTGGTTGTATTCATCAACCACAAATTCTACCAACTCGATTCATATCTAAACATCCTGTAGACTAAGGATCACTACGTTTG
The DNA here is from genome assembly GCA_004024625.1 of Mellivora capensis. Classification (NCBI taxonomy): domain Eukaryota; kingdom Metazoa; phylum Chordata; class Mammalia; order Carnivora; family Mustelidae; genus Mellivora; species Mellivora capensis. Next base: position 181 of record PISX010026624.1, on the reverse strand, counting down.
TATCTTTAGGGTAAATACCCAGTAGTGCAATTGCTGGGTCATAGGGTAGTTCTATTTTCAACTTTTTGAGGAACCTCCACGCTGTTTTCCAGAGCGGTTGCACCAGCTTGCATTCCCACCAACAGTGTAGGAGGGTTCCCCTTTCTCCACATCCTCGCCAGCATCTGTCATTTCCTGACTT
>PISX010026623.1:0-24218 GCA_004024625.1 Mellivora capensis | reverse complement strand
GTGAAATAAGTCAGTCAGAGAAAGACAACTATCATATGATATCCCTGATATGAGGAAGTGGAGATGCAACATGGGGGACTAGGGGGGCAGAAAAAGAAGAAAAGAAGCAAGATGGGATTGGGAGGGAGACAAACCATAAGTGACTCTTAATCTCACAAAACAAACTGAGGGTTGCGGGGGGGAGGGGGTCGGGAAAGGGCAGTGGGGTAATGGACATTGGGGAGGGTATGTGCTCTGGTTAGTGCTGTGAAGTGTGTAAACCTGGCGATTCACAGACATGTACCCCTGGGGATAAAAATTTGTTTATAAAAAATAAAAATTAAAAAAAAAATGGCATACACTTTAGTGGCTTTCTTGCCTGCAGTAGAGCATTTTGTGCTGATCATGTCATCCATGAGGATGGCCACCTGATCTTTAATTAATCACCAGCCAGAATCATCTCATCCATCTCTATGGTTCTCCTTCTTTCTCTGTGTTGCAAGGCAAATGCCACATTCAGTCTATCCATGAATGATACAGCCTCCTGCTTTGGGGTCAATGATGACAGTTCCTCTGGTCTGCAATATTGTCTTGGTTCTATATGTGAGTCACTCACAGGGATAACACAGAAGCCCTGGATCTGAGCAGCATGTAGGCCCATGGTAATGATGTGATCTGCCCCAGCTAGTAGAAACACAGAATGATTTGCATACAAGTACTTCTGGAGGTCATCCCAGGAAGCAAGTGGGGGAGCAGAGAAGTGTGTTACCCTGTGTAACAGGATGTGTTAATGCTGTTATGACAACTGGGGCTCCATCCCACTGAGGACCCTCCAAAAGACTGCACAGAACACACCTGAGAATTGTCCCTACCTAGAAGCAAGAGAGCTTGGATTTTTATCCATCAACTCCCATCCCCATTAGTCGAGAGCCACTCCTGGGGACGGTAATTCCCCAGCACTTCCAGGCATAGCATGCTCATGAGGCTGGAGAAAACCATCAAACAGAATCGTGCTTGACTGGGTCATTGGTGTGACATGGGAACCGTCCACCCAAGTTACAAATGACCTCCATGGTGGGCCTCAGGGCTATCGCAGGGGGCACTGACAGCATCCTTTACAGTTCCCAGAATCCAATCCACAGGCAGACTCCTCAACCTCCACATCTCAAACACAATGTCCTCTCTCAGATGTTCCTGGTGTCCATTTTAACTAGATTTTATCTGGATTCAAACAGTAACTGGTTAGGGAATGGTTTCCCCACAGTGTGCATTAGGCCAGCCCCTAGCAATAGTTCGGGAAAGGACAAGACCTAACATGTACTAAGTATCCATAATGGGCCAGGTTCTATACATACATGGACTCATGATAATGCTCAAAACAGCCCTATGTCATACATAATATCCTCCCAATTCTACATACATATACATATACACATACACGTATATATGAGAACTGAGATCTAGAAAGAGAAGAAACTCACTCCATCTCAAATGGCTAGGAAGTGACACAGCCAAGAGCAAAACCAACTGTGGTTAACTCCAAAACCTCCTGGAGAAACCAGAGCCTCTTCACCTCTCAGGAAAAATATTTCCCTTAAATCAAGGGACCCATGTTTAAAAAAATTCCTGGAGGGGCGCCTGGGTGGCTCAGTGGGTTAAAGCCTCTGCCTTCGGCTCAGGTCATGATCCCAGGGTCCTGGGATTGAGCCCCATATCAGGCTCCTTGCTCAGTGGGGAGCCTGCTTCTCCCTCTCCCTCTTCCTGTTACTCCCCTTTCTCTCCATCAAATAAATAAATAAAATCTCAAAAGAAAGAGAGAGAGATAGAGAAAAAGGAAGGAAGGAAGGAAGGAAGGAAGAAAAGAAGAAAAGAAAGCTTCAGTGCCTTGGCATAGTCTATTCCCACTACTTAGAATGTTTTTCCTCTTTAGCAGTCAAACAACTATTGAAACTCAGCTCAATGATTATCTTTTCTGGAGAGCCTTTCCTGACTACTTGTAGTGGAGGTGATCACTCTCCCCTTCCCTTTGTGCACCCACAGCCCCTCTTCCTGCTCCATTTCTAGGGGTCCATTTCTAGTTCATTTGTGGTTCCCATCACTATGGAAAACTCCTTAAGCTTCTGCAATCTCTACCTGTGGCAATATGTACAACCAATCTGGACTACATGAAAACCTGGGCCAAACTGTCCCACTGAGCATATCACTTCTTGCCCATCCTTTTCTCACCCCCTTGCTGGCACAGGCTGCCTCTTGCCTGACTCCATTTTCTCCGCTAATTAAATGTCACACTTCCAGCTGCAATCACCAAGAGATGCTCTCCAGGCAGTTCAGTAAAGGGAAAAAATAAGGTCCTTCCCATTTCGCACTACCCTCATGAGATGTTGACCTATGAAGCTGGCTGAAACTAATGACAAATAACAGGGTTACTATGAGGACATGTTAATGTGACCCATGTCTCAAGGAGCAGCAATTATGAGACAAAAGGCCTTTCTTGCTTCCCACTCCCACCAAGCAAAATTCACCCCTGCCCTCTCCACATGCTCCAACGCCAAAAGCTAATGCATCCCTCACACTGTACCACACTAGGGAGATCTCTCCTAGCTTTCTGGCCAAGATGTCAGTTTCTGAAAGGCAGGCACAAAGTAAGTGCTTGATAAATGACTGCTTTATTAATGAATTAATGATAACCATGGACAAAATTTGAAATCTCCCTGTCTCTTTTATTCCCTCTAAAACTTAAAGCTAATTGCTTTGTAAGCTCAGCCATTTTCTGATTAATAAAGGCCACTTTCTCAATCTCAGTCTTAAAAAAAAAAAAAAAAAAAAGCTTCCTACTCTGATGTCTTTTTTTTTTTTTTTTAAGATTTTATTTTTTTATTTGACAGACAGAGATTACAAGTAGGCAAGAGAGGCAGGCCGGGAGAGAGAGGAGGAAGCACCCTCTCCGCGGAGCAGAGAGCCCGATGTGGGGCTCGATCCCAGGACCCTGGGATCATGACCTGAGCTGAAGACAGAGGCTTTAACCCACTGAGCCACCCAGGTGCCCCCTGATGTCTCTTCTTAATTCAACAAGTAGCACTTGAGCCCCCTTGCCCAAGCACTGTGCTTTGTGATAAAAGATTCAAAGATAACTGAAGGCTCAATCCTCAGAGAGAATGTTATAGACTAAGAGGCAAATGGACTGAATTGTTGAAATGGAAATGCTGTGATGGAAAACGGTAAAAATAAGTTGATCCAGAAGCTCTTTAAACATAGTGATACTGCCATTTATTGAGCACTTACTATATGGTTGAAACTATACTGGATACTTTACATATATTAATTTTTACAACTCTAAGAGGTCATAATCCCAATTTACAAATGAGGTAATTGAGGCCAAAGACATTAAGTAGCCACCTAAACTCACACAACAAGGATTAATTGGGATTAGGGTCCAGGTAAGTCTGATTCTGGAGCCCATGTTTTTAATCCACATCATTATACTTAAAGATAATTTTTTTATAGGGGTACCTGGATGGTTCAGTTGGTTAAGCATCCAACTCTTGATTTTGGCTCAGGTCATGATTCAGGATCATGAGATCAAGCTCTCACATGAGGCTCCAAGCTCAGTGGAGTCTGCTTGTCCCTTCTCCCTCCTCCCCGCCCTTACTCATGCACACACTCTCTCAAATAAGTTTTTTTTTTTTTAAAGATAATTTTTACAGTAAAAAAGGCACTCATATAGAAATATAAAATATGAATGAAAAGATTCTTCTTTGTCAAAAATAAATGCAAAATATTAAGGATTCAACCCTTTACCTGCCCTTGAGGTATGATCCAATAGTAAGTACAACAGAGTGGAAGACCAGAAATCTGAATCCAAAAGCAGGATCTGGGGAAAGGGCAAAAGCCTGGAAGCATGGACTTCAGCAACTCGATGCCTGGTCCACAGTGCCCTCTACTGGTCAGTTTATGTCATTCATGATCATTCTTAAATTTAAATAAAAGGGGCACCAACCAGAGTCAGGGTCAGTCTTGGATAAAGTAGATTAAGTCTGTCAAAATGTTTCAATATTTAGTTCTTATTCTGTTTGTGATACTTGGAAACAACCGTCTTCAAGCAGTTTCCTGTCTTATCCCTGTGAGTCTGACTGCTACCTTGCCTTCTAATACATGATCTACTTATTAAATAATAATTAATAACTAATTAATTTCAGTAAGAAACATTGATGAATACAAAAACTGGTGGGTTAAAGTGGGATGACTAACAGGATATTTTCAAGGTCTTGGATAATCACCACACAAAACATTTAGTAAAAGTGGAGGAAATTGTAACTTTACAATGGAGAAACCTGGCAATCATCAAAACTCAAGGTTATGAGATGTATGGGGAAGAACAGCATTACTCCTGCCTATGGACAAATTCCTCCTTGGTCCAGACCAAAGTCTGGCATTGGAGGCTGCAGATGAATCATTGCCTACCAAGGCTTGGCACTAACAATGTAAACTAGAACTCCACTAGTACTCCATAGTACACAAGGAACTTGGCTGCCTTGCAGTTTAAATGCAGCAAAAACTGTTCCATTCACTAACATATACACATTTTCATCTCTATCATCAAACCATGTTTCAATCACACCCACTTTAAAAACTATCCCTGTAGCAGTCTATTCTCTAAGACGGTGGGGTTCAAGCTTTGGTGAGGATTTGAATTATCAGGGGAACTTGGGAACACTATAAAAATACAAAGGCCCAAGGCCCTACCCCACTTCAACAAGCCTGGACCACAGGCTTTGCTAGTCTCTGAGTGATTCTGATAGTTTTTCAAACCAAAATTTGAGGAAAAACTCACACAAGTCATCAGTGCCAGCAAACCTTCTGCCTTGGCTGCTCTCATTTTTGCTGAGCCCTCACCACCACTTTAGGGCCCAGCAACATGCAGCCCTGCCTCCAGAGAGGAAACAATACCTGTGGGAAAACAGCCACTCACCAGCAACGTGCCAAAGTGAAAATCCTGTATGGTCAGCACCTAATACAAGATCATTTCAGCTTCAAACCACCCATTTTATCCCACTGGAATACTCAATCACAGCATTTTCTTCCCAATTTTTATTTATTGTCTAGATACAGTACTCCTCACCCATGCACCAAACATTTGGGAATTTTGAAGGGTCCAATAACTACTATCCCTAACATTTAGAACAGTGATTTTCAACCATGGGTGATTATTTTGCCCTCAGATGACATTTGGTAACATCTAGAGCCATATTTGTCACAACTGGGGAAGGAGAGAAAGGATGCTATTGGCATCTAGTGGGTAAAGGCCAGGGATGCTGCTAAATATCCTTCAACGCACAGGATGGTCCACACAACTAAGCATTATCCAGACAAAAATGTCAATAGTGTCAAGGTCAAGAGACCCTTATTTACAGTAGTACCCATTCTAAACAAATTGCAGCATAAGACAAAAGCAGAAGCAGATGGGAGTCATACTATCATCTTTATTACTGTTAAAGATTAGATTAAGAGATACCACTTATCTGTAGGTAAGAACCCAACAGATTCATCCACCTTGCAACAGGTAATTGTATGCCTCCCTAAGTGAAGTCAGGCTTCTCTAAAACTCCTAGCATGTTGAAGTTAAGAAAATGAGCTCCTTGTAGCTAACTCCTAGGGAAAAAATTAAAAGCTGAATATGACCACCCATTTCCTATTGAGTGATAAGTAAAAAGGTGAAAAGAGGGCACTATTATATTTGATCTCCTTCCAAAAAGAAAGAAATAACAGGAGGAAAATATTCTCTAGCAAGAGTCAGAAGGTGGGGGAGCAAGGAACAAAATAGGCTCCTAGTAGCTCTTGAGAACCAACCCTTGTATCTTTGGGGAAGCTTGCAAGCTAGCTGTTAAACCACTGGCAGCTTGAAATCAGCCACAGTAGGAGTATTTATACCATGAAACAAAACAAAACCACAAAGCAGTACTTTGTTTTTTGGAAAATAAAGTTGGATTAAAAAATAAAAAAGAAAGCTGGATCCTTTTTTGTTATAGAAACCCTAAAATTGAAGATGGATGCAAGATTTAAAAGATACAAAAAAGAAAAATATAAAGCACCAAAAAATATAATCATACCAAAGAAGGTCTTTCTAATCCATGAGTACCAATAACAAAAATCCTAAGGGATGAGACCAACATATGACTACATAAAAATACATTCATTATTTATGTCAAAAAAAAAGTACCAATAAAAGGCAAACTATAAATTGGGAAAATTATCTGCAAAATACATGACTAAGAGTAACCTCTTAACAATTCTTACAAATTTATAAGAAAAAGACAAGCATCTCAATGGCAAAGATTCATATAAGTAATTCATAAAATACAAATGAGTACAAAAGAAAACTTTAAACATACCAGGTTTTGCCTATCACAGTAGCAAGGCGAGGAGAAGGCAGAACATAGCCAATGCTGGGAAGTATGTAAAGAGCGCTATGGAAAAAAAAGAAGAAGAAGAATACCATGAAAAACTGCTGATAAAGTGCAGGATGATTGAAACTATTTGTTGGCAACATTACTGTACCCTTTAACCTCACATTATCAATTTCTTCTAAGAAAAATAAAAACATATAAAGAGACTACTGTGGCCAGTAGTAAAAATAGGCTAAATTATGGTATACCATTTAATTAAATATGATGCAAACACAAATATTATTGAAATATTTGACATGGAAAGATGTGCATCAATTACTTTTTTTAAGGTCTTAAATGGGGCTAGAAAACAGTATATTCTGGATGAGCATGTTTTTTGTAAAAATAATGTGCATTGAGTGTACTGAGAAAGTCTAAGATGCTATACAGCAAAGTGTAATGAATATTTCCTTTTTACTTATCTCCATTTCTACAATCTATGTATATTACCCATATACTTTGCCTTTTTTTATTATTGAAGTACAGTTAATATATGTTATTAGCTTCAGGCATATAACTTAGTGGTCCAAAAATGTTATATATTACACTATGCTCACCATGACATGTGTGGTTACCATCTGTCACCATATGTCATGACAATATTATATGCTATATTCCCTATGCTGTACTTTTCATCTCCAAGACTTATTTATAACTGGAAGTTTGTTTTTAATTGGAGTTAATGGAACTTGAATTCAGTAGAAAAATCTTCATTTCAAGGCACCAGAGTTTAAACTGAATTTTGTAAGTAACAATTTTAGATTTTTTTAATGCAACTGTTTAAAATCAAAGTTGGGGGGCATCTGGGTGGCTCAGTGGGTTAAGCCGCTGCCTTCGGCTCAGGTCATGATCTCAGGGTCCTGGGATGGAGCCCTGCATAAGGCTCTCTGCTCAGCAGGGAGCCTGCTTCCCTCTCTCTCTCTCTCTCTGTCTGCCTGTCTACTGTGATCTCTCTCTGTCAAATAAATAAAATCTTTTTTAAAAGTAAATAAATAATAAAATCAAAGTTGGTCATTTTGTTTTGAACAGTTTTTGAGAATCAAATGATCATGTAAATGAGGAAGCAAATGGGCATAAAATTATAGGAAAGCAAGTGACAAAATAACTACAATCTTGAGGAGCAAGATGGCGGAGGAGTAAGAGACCTAATATCATCAGGTCCCAGGAGTTCAGCTAGTTAGCAAACCATTCCGAACACCTACAAACTCAACAGGAGATAGAAGAGCAGCAATTCTAGGAACAGAAAAGTGACCACACTCTGGAAGGTAGGACGTGCAGAGAAAAGAATCCGAGGCAACATATGGGAAGTTAGATGCGGGGAAGGGGCCAGCTCCCAGCACATGGTGGAGCAGCAGAGCACAAAATCAGAACTTTTAGAAGCCTGCTCCACTGAGGGACGTGGGTCCAGAAGCTAAGCGGAGGGTGGAGCCCTTGCAGGGACAGTGTGATCTCAGGACCTGTGGGGTCACAGAAAGACCAGGGGTGTCTGAGTGTGGCAGAGCCCCCAGGTGTCAGAGCGGGGAAGCCGGCTGCAGAGATGGAGCCGAGGAGAGGCTCTCAGCTCGAAGTTACCTTAAACCATTATCTGAGGCACAGTCAGGTCACTGCTCTTTGAGCAGGGAATCCACAAATGGCAGGGAGATCCCCTCCTTCCTCCTCCGGGAATCTGCAAGGTTTGGAGACTCCAAACAGGCCATGCGCCAGAGACAGAAATGCTCAGTCACAGGCTGGGTGAGCTCAGAGTGTGGCCGAAGACCAGGGAGAAAGGAGTGATTGACTGCTTTTCTCTGAGGGCGCATTGAGGAGTGGAGCCCCGAGCTCTCGGCTCCTACCAGCTGGAGATTGGGGGGCCACCATCTTCATTCCACGTCCTCCAGATCTCTTCAGCTCTACGGAAAGCGTTCACAGAACAAAAGCTTCTAAGAGCAAAACCGAACAGATTACTTAGCCTGGCCCCTGGCAAGGTCGGTGCAATTCCGCCTTGGGCAAAGACATTTGAGAATCACTACAACAGGCCTCTTTCCCTTAGGAGATAGGCAAGAACATCCAGCCAAGAGCAGGTTCACTGATCAATGAGAACTGCAAAACCTCAGAAATATGGGACTACAGTATACGGAATTCATGGCTTTTTTCCAATGATTCTTTAGTCTTTCAAAGTTAAATTTTTAAAATTTTTTCTTATTCTATTTTTAAAATTTTTTCCACTTTCCTATTTTAACGTTAACTGTTTTATCTTTTCAGTACCTTTTTAAAAATCTTTAATTTTCATTGTTAAAGTCATATTCTATCCCTTCATTGTATTTAACCTTATTTCTTGTATACATACAGGTTTTTCTTTCTTTAAAATTTTGGGATACAGTTTCTCCTAACAGATCAAAGTATATCCTAAATCTAGCACATGGCTTTGTTCTAGTTACCAGCCTGATCACACTCTTTACCATATATATTTATCTATATCTATATATCTATATATCTACATATATATATATATTTCCCCCCGCCTCCTTTCTTCTCCCGGTTTTGGGTCTCTTCAGATTTGGCAAGGGTATATTTTTCTGGGGTCATTGCTACCATTTTAGTATTTTGCTCTCTCATTCCTCTCTTCTTATCTGGATAAAATGACAAGGGGGAAAAACTCACCTCAAAAAAAAAAAAGAACAAGAGGGAGTACCGACAGCTAGGGACCTAATCAATATGGACATTATTAAGATACCAGATCTAGAGTTCAGAATGACAATTATCAAGGTGCTAGCTGGGCTTGAAAAAAGTATGGAAGATACTAGAGAATCTCTTTCTGGAGAAATAAAATCAGTTGCACTTCTATATACCAACAGCAAAACAGAAGAGAAATTAAGGAGTCAATCCCATTTACAATTGCACCCAAAATGATAAGATACCTAGGAATAAACCTAATCAGAGGCAAAGAATCTGTACTCAGAAAACTAAAAAGTACTCATGAAAGTAATTGAGGAAGACACAAAGAAATGGGAAAACATTTCATGCTCATGGGTTAGAACAAATATTGTAAAAATGTCTATGCTACCTAAAGCAATCTACACATTTAATGCAATCCCTTTCAAAATACCATCAGTTTGTTGTTTTTTGTTTTGTTTTTTTTTTTCAAAGAAATGGAACAAATAATCCTAAAGTTTATATGGAACCAGAAAAGACCCCAAAAAGCCAGAGGAATGTTGAAAAAGAAAACCAAAGTTGGCAGCATCACAATTCGACTTCAATCTCTATTACAAAGCTGTAATAATCAAGACAGTATGGCACTGGCACAAAAACAGAGACATAGATCAATGGAACAAAAAAGAGAGCCCAGAAATAGGCCCTCAACTCTATGGTCAACTAATCTTCGACAAAGCAGGAAAGAATGTCCAATGGAAAAAAAGACAGTTTCTTCAACAAATGGTGTTGGGAAAATTAGACAAATGCAGAAGAATAAAAATGGACCATTTCCTTACACCACACACAAAAATAGACTCAAAATGAATCAAAGAGTTCAATGTGAGACAGGAATCCATCAAAATCCTTGAGGAGAAAACAGGCAGCAAGCTCTTTGATCTCAGCCACAGCTACTTCTTCCTAAAAACATCACCAGAGGCAAGGGAAGCAAGGGCAAAAATGAACTATTGGGACTTCATCAAGATCAAAAGCTTTTGCACAGCAAAGGAAACAGTCAACGAAACCAAGAGACAACCAATAGAATGGGAGAAGGTTATTTGCAAAGGGCTAGTATCCAAAATCTATAAAGAACTTATCAAACTCAACACCCAAAGAACAAACAATCCAATCAAGAAATGGGCAGGGGCCGCTGGGTGGCTCAGTTGTTAAGCTTCTGCCTTCAACTCAGGTCATGATCCCCGGTCCTGGGATCAAGCCCCACATCAGGGTCCCTGCTCTGTGGGAAGCCTGTTCTCCCTCTCCCACTCCCCCTGCTTGTGTTCCCTCTCTCACTGTGTCTCTCTGTCAAATAATTAATTAAAATCTCAAAAAAAAAAAAAATGGGCAGAAGACATAAACAGACATTTCTGCAAAGAAGACATCGAAATGGCCAACAGACACATGAAAAAGTACTCTACATCACTCGCCATCAGGGAAATACAAATCAAAATCACTGTGAGATACCACCTCACACCAGTCAGAATGGCTAAAATTAGCCAGTCAGGAAACAACAGATGTTGGTGAGGATGCAGAGAAAGGGGAACCCTCCTACATTATTGGTGGGAATGGAAGCTGGTGCAGGCACTCTGGAAAACAGTATGGAGGTTCCTCAAAGTGTTGAAAATAGATCTATCCTACGATCCAGGCAACTGCAATACTGGGTATTTACCCTAAAGATACAAGTGAAGTGATCGGAGGAGGCACGTGCACCCAAATGTTTATAGCAATGTTCACAATAGCCAAACTATGGAAAGAGCCTAGATGTCCATCAACAGATGAATGGATAAAGAAGATGTGATACACACAAACACACACACACAAATGGAATACTATGCAGCCGTCAAAAACCCAGAATCTTGCCATTTGCAATGATGTGGATGGAACTAGAGGGTATTATGCTAAGTGAAATAAGTCAATCACAGAAAGACAATTATCATATGATCTCTCTGACATGAGGAATTTGAGAGGCAGGGAAGGTTGTAGGGGAAAGGAAAAAAAATGAAACAAGATGGGACGGGGAGGGAGACAAACCATAAGAGACTCTTAATCTCAGGAAATAGCCTGAGGGTTGCTGGAGGGGAGGGGAATAGGAAGGATAGGGTGGCTGGGTGATGGGCATTGGGGAGGGTATGTGCCATGGTGAGTGCTGTGAATTGTTTAAGACTGATGATTCACAGACTTGCAATCCTGAAACAAATAATATATTGTATGTTAAAATAAAAAAATAATAACTACAATCTTTGTTACACTGGTTATTGCAGTACAAAAAATAAAATGACAGTTAACCAAAAACACTTTTATTTTAGTATTCAAAGAACTGTTCTTTTTTTTCCAAGATAATAATGATTAACTTACAAAAATGGGCATTTACAATGCATCTTCAAAACATTTCCCTTTAACGGGAAACTTAGCTTTACAGAATCCAAACATTAAAAGGTTAAAAAAAAATTTCTATCTTGTTGTCATTATAACACAAAACAGCTAAGTCAAGGAAATCCATTCATACTTCAGGACCTTCTCCTCCAGGAACCAGCTGCATAGAAGAAAAAACAGTTTATTAGTAACACCACCACCCACACCATCTAAAAACCCCTCCTCATCCATCAAAGCCACTGTGCCTCTCTGCTCCTCCCTCACATTCCCATTTTCTCTAGGTCATTGCTTCTGTTTACAATTCCCAACATCATCAATTAATATTTAGAGTCTGAACAATAATTCTTGGCAAACTAAAAGATTTAAAAGCCCAAGCAAACTAATCTACAAGCCTACTGTCATTTTCAGCTCAGCTTTAGAGCCTTGATCACAAGAGCATCTCCTTCCCAACTTAAACGCACTGGGCCATGAACACTTATTTAGTCGAGGCAGGTAATCTGTAATCCCTGCCTCGCAAAAAATGGGCTAGCGTCTAAAACAACAAAAACAAAAACAGCTTCACTGTCTTACCATTGTTATATTATTTCCATTTAGCAAAATTTGATCTAATTTAGTAATCCTTCTTCCTTCTGGTGTGATTTCACTAAAAGAAGAAATAAAATAGAATCAAGATAAACAATGAAAGTCAAAGTCAACATTCTAATCCCTAAAAAGTTATTCTTGAATATAAATGAATGTGAGGTCAAGCAATTCCCTCTGTGGTTTTAGGGGACAAAGGTCATCCACTGGATGACCAAAAGCAATGTAGTGAATTGACTGGCCTAAGATCCATACGCACTAGGGCCGATCTTCATAAAAGAAGCTGAAACTTGCCAAGGAGATCAAACGTGAAATGGAATGTTTACTATTAAACCAATCTGTAATCAACCCAATTTTGAAAGCAGACACTGGTTATGATCTTTATAACTAATATAATGGAGCCATCATTTATATTTTATGTTATAGTTAAATGCTCTCACTATCAGTACCTTGATTTGTCTGAGCCCAAAGATTCTTGGCTGCTTTTAGTTTCTTTTGTGTTAAAGCTCTGTCTCCACTTCCTAACAATTCATTAATAATTACATGGTAATAAATGCAGGATCCAATTTTACCAGAGTCAGTAGATAAAATTTCTTTTTTTTAAAGATTTTATTTATTTATTTGACAGACAGAGATCACAAGTAGGCAGAGAGCAGGCAGAGAGAGAGGGAGAAGCAGGCTCCCCGCTGAGCAGAGAGCCTGATGTGGGGCTTGATCCCAGGATCCTGGGATCATGACCTGAGCCGAAGGCAGAGGCTTTAACCCACTTAGCCACCCAGGCGCCCCAGTAGATAAAATTTCTATCTCTCAGGTATTTCCAACAGGCAATGTTTTCTCATAAATCATTTTAAATTCACTAATACAAAAATTGACTTAAAGAGAGATTCCCCCCACCCAGTCATTTCCTTAATTTTTAATACTACTCACAATTCAGTGACATCCTCCAGTACCATATCTGAAATTTGATGTCAAGGTTAAATTTACTCTGGCTTCTACCTTTATTCAGTTTTAATTACAATGTTTAATACAATGGCTCAAATACAAAATACTTGTAATTGGCAGGAATTTTATCTTCTTTCAGTACACACACCTCTTAGAACACTATCATGCTGAGAATAAATTTTTATTATGATAATCAGCAAGTATCAACTGTCGATATTCTTACTTCTGTTCTTAAATACTCAAGGAAAACCCACACCACCACTTTTCAAAAGGATACTGACAAAGTCATCAAATCCCAAAAGTGTGCCAACAATTTCTTTATCACTCTTCATCACAATGTGAATTCTTGATCCTATACATTTGTCCACAAGCTCTATATATTTTTTTAAAAAGGAAAAGGGGGGAAGGAAAAAGATTATTTTACCTATTCATTATTTCAACAAATACTTGAGTGCTACTGGCACTTGTTACTTGCATATGGTGAAAGATAAACCAGGTATTCATTCAAAAACTTTAGATCTTATAGCACATATCCCTGTTGCATAACTAACGAAAATTTTCTTTTTACCACTTACCTCTCCTTTGTTGAAGTTTATCACGGTTTATGATTTTATGTTATTTAGGTTATCTAATTATCTAACCTAATATCTAGTTAGGTTATCTAATAATAATTAGATAATCTAATTATCTAAATAGGTAATTTTAGGTTATCTAATTTAGGTTATCTAATTTAGGTTATCTAATTAGATATCTAATATCTAAATCTAACATACGAATCCCCACCATCAGAGTCTGAGTCCCATGAAAGCAGAGACTATGGTTGTTTTCCCATAACTATATCCTCAATGGTCAATGCCTGGCATACACCAAGCATTCAAAAAGAGTTTGTGGAATGAAGGAATGAAAACTTCTAAGTCACAGCCACCTCTAATAAATCAATCAACTCTTCATCGACAAAAATTTGCGAGACACAGCCTTCTTCACCAGAGGTTTCTTCCTGTCACTATTTCTGTGCTCTGACAGCAGTTTGAACTTCTCTTTAGCTGGCTTAGCATTACTTGGCATGACGTTTACTTGTCCAGTGTTCTAGCTCCTCCAACGGTTTGTGTGCCATGTGAAGACAATGGGTGTGATTTAAATTTGTCGAATAGTGCTCAGCCATTGTGTCTAGTGCATAGAGACTCATTAACTGCTGAGTAACAAAACCAGTTTCCAGGTATCTCTTTTAGGCTCATCCCAGGCGCCAGTGCTTCTCTCAATAACCAGCCATACAACAAGGTCTTATCTGGGGTGCTTAAATGCCAGGTGGAGGAGTGCGTGTGCTACCCATGACTGTAGAGGCAAGCCCAAAACAGAGAAGGCTGACGATGCATTACTAAGTGCGGACCTTTCCGGTTACGTTTGGTTGGGGAGTCACAAGTCCCCGCCTCAAGGACCCCTACCACGCTGAAAACGCTTGGGCGGCCCGGGGCCACAGAGACTTGGGAGCCCAGGGACGAGCAGCGGAGGGTAAAGCACTTCCTCGACACATTTCCCCCAACACTCGGCTAAGGGCTACTTCCGCCTCAGCCCCTAGGCCCCCAAAACTTAACTTGAACACCCCGGTCCCCAGCCCCACGATTACCTAGAGGCAGGAGCTGCGACGGGTTAGTGGTAGCGTTAGCCGCCATGGCTACGCCGGAAGTGGCCTGCAGCACCGACGTTTGCACGGCGAGTTTGAAAGAGCGCGCTTCCGCTCCACGCCCCCGCCCCACCTTTCCCGCAGCCCGGGCAGGCTCGACCAATCTGAGACCGAACGTGCGATCCAACCAGTCCGCGGAGTCGCGCCCAGGCGCTTCTTTCCCGGGAAGAGTTTCTGTCCACTGAACAATATGTAGTCTCGGCAGTTACGCGCTTTCCCCAGGCTCCGACAGACGTTAAAGGTATCCTGCCTTGTGAATAAAGTCTTCCTGTAGCCCAGGTTTTGCAAACCACAGCAACCTTTGAGTCGTCTTATTGCCCCCCTATGAAGATGCATCTCACCTCAAGCGGATCTTTCTGCAGACCAAACCGATTCATTTTTTCCGCGACCAATTCACTGTGTTGCAGTTTTTGTAAAAACCATTTTTGAAAGAATCTACTCCTGGGGAGCCTGGGTGGCTCAGTTGCTTAAGCCTTCGACTCTTGATATCAGCTTAGGTCCTGATATCAGGTTGTGGGTTCAAGTCCCTGGTTGGGCTCCACGCTGGGTTTGCAGCCTACTTAAAGAAGGAAAAACAAAGAATCTATGGCTTCTTTTAAAAGTCCAGTGAATTAAAAACCCATAACCAGCATTTTTTTAACTTTTCTAAGGTGGAAATTGAAAATACATTTTCTTTGTAATTCTACTACCTTATTTATCATTCTTACCTTGTCATATCTAGGAGTCTAATTTATTACAGACTACGTATTCACTTTCAACACTCATGGTCTTGTCTAAGCAACCAGCAGATGTCACTCTCTGTTAATGTCATCGCACTTAGGAAACCATGCTTTTGCACTTGTTCTTTTTAAGATTATTTATTTATTTATTTATTTATTTTTGGACAGAGACACAGTGAGAGAGGGAAAAAGCAGGTGGAGTGGGAGAAGAAAAAGCAGGAGTCCCGCTGAGCGGGGAGGCGGGTTTGGGGCTGCATCCCAGGACTCTGGGATCATGACTTGAGCCAAAGGCAGAGGCTTAAGCACTGAGCCACACAGGCGCCCTTGCACTTCTGTTTTAAAAAGAATAGAAAGCAAATTCTTTGCATTAAGTATGATTTATATTTGTATCCCAGGAACATAAAGCTGAAGAGTCTAAACAGGAGACCAGAAAGAGCATCATTTGTTCATACAACAGATAGTTGTAATGCCTCCATCATTCTTTCATTGAACAAATATGCATTTAGTTAAACACTATTTGGCATTTTTGCTGAGTATAAAACAGTGTACAAAACAACTACAACGTCTTCTGCCCTTGTAGGAGCTTAAGGATGAATGGGGGGAGAAAGATTACTAACAAACATTATGTACAAGGCATATGAAATTTAGCATATAAAGCAAAAAGACCTCTTAGTTTCAGGGACCCCAGAGAACTAGAGATCCTTGGTATGATTTAAGGCAATGTCGGTAAGAAGATTCAGAAGTCCTAACATATGGCTCCTTCAGTTCTAAACTTCCTAGGGTTCAGACTTCTAAACACCAAACCAATTCTGGTTTTGGGGGGGTTTTGGGGTGGTTTTTTTTGTTTTTGTTTTTGTTTTTGCATTTCATACCTACTGAGCACCTACTGTGTGCCTGAAAATTTACAGATCCACTTAATTAAAATTTTTATGACTATTGTGTGAGACAGGTGTTCAAATGGAATTCCTCATGCTCAGAGAGGTTAGATAACTTGCCCACATAGGCAGTTTGGGAAATTTCACAAAGGAATTGATAGAAGTCTAGTCTTGGAGGGTTATAAGAACTGGATAGGCAGAAAGGGGGCAGGAGCTGCCTTTCAAGCAGAGGGAACACCGTGTGCAGTTGGCATGCGCCCACCACCAAACCTATTTTGCTGCACTTTTATTTCAATTTTACATACTTCTTCTAACTTTGGCATAAATCTCTTCCCTCCCCAAATGTTTTCCTGTAACTCCAGTCCTTAATGATCTTACTTTATTGCATTTCAGATGGTCTAGCCCCAAGTTCTGGTAAAATCCTGCTCATCCTTCAAGACCTGCTCAAATGTGACCACATCTGTGAAGTTTCTCTGACCTGCAGGTAGGCTCTCTCGTTGTTTCACAACAATGTTAACAGTTCTTAAAATTATCTCAATGTATTCTCCTATAATTATCCTTATAGGGGGTTACCTCCCTCCCCAAAGACCGTGATTTCCTCAATGTCAAGAATTTTGGTAAGCAGTAGAGTACAGCAGTTACATTCATTTGTTCTAAAGTTAAGTGACTTTGGTTCAAATCCTATCCCTACTTCAATTCCTTCAGTTATTTGACCTTCAGCAAGTTATTTAACCTTTCTAAGTGTCCATTTACCCACTGGAAAAAAATGAGGATAATAGTATCTACTTTAGGATTGTTATGAAGATTAAATGAAATAATCCATGAAAAATGGCTAGCAGACTGACACACACTGCCTATCCGTTAAATGCAAGCTATTATTGCTTATCTTTATTTCTTAATACTTATTAACATGATGGTTGGCTTAGAGTACGTGCTACAAAAGCTAGCATTGCTAGCTGGTTTCACATTTATCTTGTTTCATAACCATAGATGAGGCAACAATTTTTTTTAAAGATTTTATTTATTTATTTGTGTGAGGAAAGAGAGAGCACACAAGCAGGGCAAGCAGGGGGAGCAGCAGGCAGAGGGAGAAACGGGCTCCCCACTGAGCAAGAACCCTGGGATCATGACCTGAGTCAAAGGCAGATGCTTAACCTTGAGCAACGCATCCCTTTAATTTCTTTTGATGCACTGTGCCAACCACAGTTCCAGGTGTATTGTAGGGTCTAATAAATGTTCTTTAAATTGATTCTCACTATTTATTCATCCTCATCAATATTCTCCTTAATCTTCATAAGATTCTAGGGGCGCCTGGGTGGCTGAGTGGGTTAAAGCCTCTGCCTTTGGCTCAGGTCATGATCCCAGGGTCCTGGGATCGAGCTCCACATCCAGCTCTCTGCTCAGCAGGGAGCCTGCTTCCTCCTCTCTCTCCCTGCCTGCCTCTCTTGCCTACTTGTAATCTCTGTCTGTCAAATAAATAAATAAAATATTTTTTAAAAATCTTCATAAGATTCTAAAGACTAAGTAATGCCAAATTTGTTTGTAAAGCCCTTTTCTTTTCCTGGTTTTCTTTTCTATTTCTATTCTTGTTTTATTTTTACTACACCATAATGAGAGTAGGGACCAAATTCAAAGCACTCTCGCTACTTAATAGACTTTAAAATTCAGGAAAAATATAATTTCAGAAAGTCAATACTTTGTTTTCTATTAGCAATTTTCAATACTATTGATAAAGAAGTAAGTCTCTCTATACTCTGAAAAAGGAGATATAGTTCATTTACACAATAGAGTTAGTGGGGATTGCACGGAGTGGTTTTATTTTATCACGTTCTCTCCTGAGGCAAGATCCGAAAAGAAACAAGAATCCAATTCCAGATGGAGAATTTTTAATGAACTTGAAAACATGTCATTGCTCTGTGTCTCCAGGGTTTTTCTCCCCTTAGCTCTTACTTACAGAGCTGACATAAAATAGAATCTATAATTCATCATAAAATACAGGTAACTTGAAGAGGCTCTTCAATTTATTATGTGTTCAGGGAAGCACTTCTAATTTTTTCTCTGGTGGTAAATGTCATCATAAAAATACATGCAAAAGGGGCGCCTGGGTGGCTCAGTGGGTTAAGCTTCTGCCTTCAGCTCAGGTCATGGTCTCAGGGTCCTGGGATCGAGCCCCGCATCAGGCTCTCTGCTCCGCAGGGAGCCTGCTTCCCCCTCTCTCTCTGCCTACTTGTGATCTCTCTCTCTCTGTGTCAAACAAATTAAAAAAAAAAAAAAATACATGCAAAAGCTTCCTTTCAATATAATGTTCAGAAAATATTCTGTTATCTCAAATTATTTACAATCTTGGTAATCTTCCAACATTTAAAATAAGGAGAAATTTCTATTTTTTTTTCAACAGCTATTTGTCCTTAAAGACAATATCTTGTTTGTGAATTTATTCTATATTAATACAGTTCATTTAAAGAACAATGTAAGGGGCACCTGGGTGGCTCAGTCAACTAAGCGTCTTTTTTCAGCTCAGGCCATGATCCCAGGGTCCTGGGATCAAGCCCCATGTCAGGCTCCCTGCTCAGTGGGGAGTCTGCTACTCCCTCTCCCCTCCTCTTGCTTGTGCTCTCTCTTGCTATCTCTTTCTCAAATAAATAAAAATAAATAAATAAAATCTTTTTAAAACAAAAACAATGTCATTCTAGACTGTTAAGTGACCAGCCTATATATTTAGAGATGGAAAATTTTCTGGAAATTCCCTTGTTTACTTTCTCTCCCAGTTTTCCTAATAACATACTTTTTAAGCATTTGAGCAACATAATAGTTATGAATAAATTATTTAATCTTAGTTGGAAGGTCTAGGATGCAAAGCGTTACAGATTTTTACAAAGCTGTAACTGAGGGGTGCCTGGGTGGCTCAGTGGGTTAAAGCCTCTGCCTTCAGCTCAGGGTCCTGGGATGGAGCCCTGCATAAGGCTCTCTGCTCAGCAGGGAGCCTGCTTCCCTTTCTGCCTCTCTGCCTGTTTGTGATCTCTGTCTGTCAAATGAATAAATAAAATCTTTTTTAAAAAAAAAAGCTGTTACTGAGTTTCCTGCACAATGAATTAAGTAATTGGTGTTCACTGTAGATATAAAGTTCTTTTAAAGAGATTTTTACTTGACAGTGAAAGAGCACAAGCAGGGGGAGCAGCAGAGGGAGAGGGAGAAGCAAGCTCCCCCCCGCTGAGCAGGTAGGGGGGGTGCTGGGCTAGATCCCAGGACTTTGGGATCAAGACCTGAGCAGAAGACAGATACTTAACTGACTGAGCCACCCCCAATGCTCTACCCTTAAATCTTTTAAAAAAGACTGTTCTATTAGACTTTAATTTGGGGTATGCCAATTGTGGAAAATATTGAGGCAGGTGGAAAAAAACCAAGACCAAGAATTTTCTAATATAGTAAGGAAATGGTAGAAACACCTTGAAAGATTTCTACAGTATTTTTATTAGCATTAACACATTCCTGCTGAATCATAGAAGCTAAATTCATTTATAGGAAGCCTACTGGTTTTCTCAGCTATACTTCAATTATAATGCAAGTCCTTAAATTACAAGGCCAGGAGTGTAAAATAACACCTGCTAAGGTTGTCTAAACTAAGAAGCAACTGGTAATGGTAAACTTCACAGCCAATTATTGCAGTAATCTCGAATTCTATTTGAAGCAGGCACCTACCCATTAGTCTTTAAAAATAAAATTGTAGTACAATCAGTTAGGACATTAGATATACTGGTGACAACAGACCACGTATATTTTGTACTGACCAGAGTACTAAAGCCAGAAAAAAGATAGAATGAAAATAATATATATATATTTAAACAACGGAATCAGAATAATCATTTACAGTTCTCCTTGTAAACTTCCTTTATTGTCGAGGATATTTTACTGTAGGCCTTGAGACGCTTCCAATCTCCTATACATAATACTTAAATAAGAAAGAAAAAAAAAAAAAAAAAAAACCTAGAACGAAGCAAAAGAAAAAAACCTGGAGAAGCAAGTAATTTAAAGGTTGAACACACAGTTACAGAGGCCCACCAATATGACTCCCTGTTACCGAAGTCAGAGAGGCGAAGGAAATGAATGAAGAAATTGGATAATAGAGAGTGAACAAGAAAAGACGTTAAAAAAGGAGGAAAGCTAAAGAAAGAGGACGGAAGGGGCGGAGATTTTAAGGAGGAAAAAGAGCGGGCAAAGGGGAAAAAAGCGTGTTAAGGTCGCACCGAAAACGGAGGAGACAGAAGTGCCTTGTGGCCCCGCAGGCCCCGACCCCGACCCCTTGCCCTCTCCTCTCGGGCCCCGCCTCACACCCAGGCCCCAGCCGGGTCAGGTTCCCTCCGGGTCCTGCCCCGCCCCTCGTCGCCGGCGGCGGCCGCCGCATCAGGTGACATCCCGGAAGCAGCGGAAGCGGATGAGGGTAACGCGGCCGCGGCCCTGGGGGGCGGCGCGGAGCTGCGGGAGCCTCGGCCTCCTCCGGGCCGCCTGCGCGGCCCTCATGCGGCGCCCTCGCTGACACCTGAAACCCGCCGCTCGCCGTCCTCCTGGGGACCGCGGGGTTCTCCGGGCCCGCCGCCCTTGGCGGTTGAAGTCGGCGGCTTGCGGGCCCGCGGTGGCCGCCCATGGAGAAGGCCGGGCGGGGAGGCGATGGCGCCCCCCGGGGGCCCGTACTGCACATCGTGGTGGTCGGCTTTCATCATAAGAAAGGCTGCCAGGTGAGGAGGGGGTTCGAAGCAGCCCCCGACCGTTCGTGCGGTCGCGCGCAGCTGGTGCCCACTCCCCTCAGCTCGGCTCGTTGCTGCCTTAAGCGCCCTCCGCCCTTCTGAACTTCACACCTGCTCCTCGCAATCGGCGCACCTCAGGCGCATTCCCCACACTCCCTTCTTTCTCCTGCCCCCGAAATTGTTTTGAGCAGCGAAGAGTTCTGTGTTGGTATGTTGGGGTTGGTAGGTGTTCAGGCTCCTTGGTGGAGTGGGAGGATGAATCGAAGGTCAGCCCCAGTCAGTTCCTCATTCATTGACTTTCCGGGTGTCCACCTATAATGGGAGCCTTTAGAAGAATTCAGCACTTGGGCTGCGTTTTTAAGGTAATGAGCTCAGTGGGCTTCCAACACAAATGTTTAGGGTTGGTTGAAGCCCAGGCGGCGTCGTGGGAAAATCAACTTCCTTTGTTTATCTGTGGAAGCCCTAGAATCCGTCCTGTTTGGGTGGTGTATTGACTCCTCCCCCTCCACCCCCCCACTGGGCCTTGGTTTTGCTATTTGATCTTGTCCAGATCTTGCCTTTTGGTGAGAAATTGACCTTTCCAGTTCAGTTGCGGTAAGAGATGGTATATTTACCGGGCAGAGGAGTGTGCAAATACAAAGTCATTTTTATCACGCTTCTTCATTGAAATAGTGAACGGGAACAATGGAACGTTTGCAGTAGATACATTGGAGGTAGGAGAACAAAACAGAAACAATTATTTCGTGAGCCCAAACGCTAGAAGGCAATGATGTCATAATGTGCTAGTGAACAGGAAATTGAAATGGGTTAAAAATACTGACTGCCACTACTAGGTAATGTAGCATTTCATTTCTTGCGTTTCACAGAAAATATAACATTTTAGAAGACTTTTGCTGGCAAAATTTAAAATCGTTAGAGGATGGTAACAGGAAAGTGAAGTGAATAGATGGTTGTGATTGTATGTATTCTAACCATTGCTTAACTTTGTAGTATGGTATTTTGTTCCTTGTCTCTCAGGGGAAAATGGCATAGAAAGACACCGAGGAGAAAGTGGCATTATTTAGTGTGCTATTAAAAAAAATTCCAGGTAGCAGCAGTAGAGTGTAAGTTTTTAAAACATGGCCTTATATTTAGAAGTAAGAGGGTGGATATTTGAGATTGTATCTTGGCTTGCAAACACCGTGTTCATTAGATTTTTAATACTTTTGAAATTTTTAATTTGATTAATGTAGTATTATATTAGTTTCAGGTGTCCAATACAATGATTTCCACAATTCTCTACATTATTCAGTGCTCACCAACATAGGTGTGTTCTTAATCCCCTCCTGTTTCACCCATCCTCCCCACCCACGTTCCCTCTGATAGCCACCAGTTTGTTCTCTGTAGGTAAGAGTCCGGGCTTTTGTTTTTTGTTTTTTGTTTTTTTTCTTCTTCTTTTTGGTTTCTTTTTTTTCTTGTTTATTTCTTTTTGTTTCTTAAAGATTTTTCGTACTTTAAAACTTCACATCTTTGATCTTAATTATCATTTTATAACTCACTTTGGATATGGGTGAAGTAACTGAAACTTGGAGGAAGTAAATTGATCTTGCTGAGGTCACACTGCAGAACAGTGTTGGAGTCAAAATGTAGAATTGCTTCTTCCATCAGTGTGTTCATTCTGCTGAGCCGTATGGCATTTAGGAGTCTTTTAGGATAAAGAAGTAGGGGCCCACTTCCAAACCAAACTGGGACTTTTAAAAAGAAGAAGAAAGGGGCACTTGGGTGGCTGAGTTGGTTAAGCGACTGCCTTCAGCTCAGGTCATGATCCTGGAGTTCCAGGATCCAGTCCCAGTCCCAGAATCGAGTCCCAAATTGGGCTCGCTGAAGGTCCCTGCTCAGCAGGGAGCTGGCTTCTCCGTTTGACCCTCCTGCCCCATGCTCTCTCTCTCTTTCTCATATAAATAAAATCTCAAAAATAGGAAGGAAATATTGGTAAGAGAGAGAATAAAATCTTTTATTTTTTGCTGTCATCTAAATTCAGGATTATGTTTTATACCAGTTTTATTGTCAAAAGGAATATTGCTTATATTCCCAGAAAGAAAAATGATTTATTTTAGGAAACAAATGTGGTGTTGCTTAGAGATTAAAGAAAACTGAACAACAGATTGTAAAATGAAGGAGGCACTTTCAGCTGAAGTAGCACTGCTGGATGCCATGGCATTTCACTGGATTTGTTAGGCTTTTGGTTTCAGCATTGAGGTAAAGACAGCTGGTTTTGTTAAATGAACACGGTTCTGGGAATCAGGAGACTTGGATGACGTTCTGGCCTCACAGCTCCCATGACCTCAAGCAAGTCCAAATTGCTTAGTTTTTCCTGTACCTCATTTTCCTCTTCCAGATTTCTTCATGAGAATTTTAGACCTGGCATGGGTCCCTAGAGTTCATTCTACTCTCATCTCCCTTCAATTTACAGATGAGTAAACTGAAACCCAAAAACGTTAAGCAACTTAAGAACACTTAGCTAGTTTGGTGCTGTCAGAAAAACTAGAACTGGACAATAGTTAAAGCAATAAAAACATTTCATTCAGGAGAGCTATTTTAATAGAGGAAAAGAGACCTCAGTATAGAACTGGGACACCTGGGTGGCTCAGTTGGCTACTCAGGTGGCTAAGTGTCTGCCTTCTGCTCAGGTCATGATCCTAGGACCCCTGAAATGGAGGCCCACACTGGGCTCTTGAGCAGCAGGGAGCCTGCTTCTGCCTGCCACTCCCCCTGCTTGTGTGTGCAAGCACTCTCTCTCTCTACCTGACAAAATAATTTTTTTTTTCAGTTCTAGAGGGATATTTATTAGACAGACAAATGGGATTAATTAAATGTTTATGCATGCTTTCTTAAAATTTTTTTTTGTTTGTTTATTTATTTTTTTTTTCCTGATACTTCTCATTATTAGTAGATTCAGGTTATGCTTTTTTTTTTTCCTCTTACCTACTACATTTTATTTATTTATTTATTTATTTTTAATTTTTTGGCTATTTTAAAGTTTTATTTTTTATAAACATATTTTTATCCCCAGGGGTACATGTCTGTGAATCGCCAGGTTTACACACTTCACAGCACTAACCATAGCACATACCCTCCCCAATGTCCATTACCCCACCCCCCTTTCCCAACCCCCTCCCCCCAGCAACCCTCAGTTTGTTTTGTGAGATTAAGAGTCACTTATGGTTTGTCTCCCTCCC
>PISX010026622.1:0-24172 GCA_004024625.1 Mellivora capensis | reverse complement strand
TCTTCTAGACTTCTTTCTTTCTCTTCCCCTTCAGGTATTCCAATAATTCTGACGTTGGAACGTTTCATGGCATCATTTATTTCCCTGATTCTGTTTTCGTGGTTTCTAAGCTGTTTGTTCCAGGCTTCCTCCTGATCCTTTCTCTCTATCTGTTTGTCCTCCAGATCACTCATTCTATCTTCTGTCTCAGTTACCCTAGTTTTTAGAGAATTTAGATTAGATTGGAACTCATTGAGAGCCTTGTGAACATCATCCCTTATATGGCTGTGAACCTATTCCCTGTCGTAACCCAGATAAAAGACCCACTTGACCCCCTCCCAGCGCGACTTCCCCGACTCTCCTCTCCGGAGTCTCGGAACCTCACCCAAGGGTACCTTTAATAAATCTTGCCTTGTGCCTGCCTTCCCTGGTGTCGTGTTTATCTCGGCTGTAAAACCTTACACCTGCCTCTTGGTGGGACAACAGAGGTGCATCTCTGTACCGTTCCCAGCACATTTATGCCCCACTTATCATAGTGATAATTGGTTTAAAAAAGCACTTTTGGGGACACCTGGGTGGCTCAGTGGGTTAAGCGACTGACTCCTGATTTTGGCTCAGGTTGTGATCTCAAGGTCCTAGGTGGAGGCTCCACGTTGGGCTCCACGCTCAGCGGAGAATCTGCTTGGCCCTCTGCCCGGCCCTGCCGGTACTCTCTTTCTCTATCCCTCTCTCAAATAAATAAACAAAATCTTTAAGAAAAAAAAAGCACTTTTGATTGGTTTCCTTCTCTTTTCTGCCTCATTTTGCCGCTCCTTGCCCACCCAGTTTTTCTTAGAGCCACCTCCCAGACAAGCCATTTGGACTTGAATCCTCGCCTAAGGAAGGGCCTTAGACACACTCAGTGGTAGACACACTCGGTCTACAACTTTCTAACAGTGATACCAGGACCCCGATTGAAAATGTCCTTGGAGAGGCTGTAATGGGCTGACTTGTGTCCCTCAACAATTACATGTTAGAGCCCTAAATGCCAGTACCTCAGAATGTAACTGTGTTTGGAGATAACATCTCTAAGGAGGTAATTAAGTTCAAACTAGGTCACTAGGTGGGCGGGCTCTAATCCAGTAGGACATGACTGGTATTCTGAGAAGAACAGGAAATACATAGACATGTGTGGGCACAGAGGAGAGACCACATGAGGACACAGCAGGAAGTTGGCTCTCCAGAAGCCAAGGAGTGGGGCCTCAGAAGAAACCAACCCTACTGACCCCATGACCTTGGACTTTAGCCTCTGGAACTGTGAGAAAATAAACTGATGTTGTTTAAGCCACGTAGTCTGTGGTACTCTGTTACAGTGGCCCTAGCAAAGTAACACGGGAGCCTCCACCTTCTAGTAACAATGTATCCTATTTCTGGACCCTTCTGGTGGTTGAAAGATTCTTCTCTGTATGGAGTGAAATCCTCCTCCTAGAATTACTTTTATTTCCACTTGTTAGAACAATCTGGAAGAAACTGGCTTCCACTTTTATGTGAAAACACTCGGTTATTCATGGAACCACAGAACCTTAAAGCTAGATAGTATGTGAAGAGATGGGAGCGGGAGGCTCACCAGAGGCTCTCATCCCACTGCTGGTTCACAAAGACAGTAGGAGGACACCTATGGTTTTTTATATCCACCATCAAAGCATTCGAAGGAGGCCGCCAACACTTCAACTTCTTTAAAAAAAAAAAAGAATTTTGCTCTCTGTCCTGCTGTAACCTGGCCCTTTGATGGAGGGATTGGAGGAATCAAGTATTAAGAAGCATTGACTTCAAAAAAAAAGAAGCAGCAGCATTGACCTAGGCTTTCATTTGGGGTTTCTCAGGAAGCAGGAGACAAGATGGCGTTGAGCAGTGCCAGCAGTGCTTTGGGGGAGGGGTGGGAGCCACGCCTGAGAGGTAAGAGATGAGGGGGAGAAATAAATGAGGCTGGGGAAGGCTTCAGCCCCAGATGCTCATCTGACCACTGGGAAAAGGGTGGGGAAACAAGCGGGATTGTTCAGAGAGCTCAGACTGTGCTGCAGACTCAGAGCCTTGCCCAATCCAGCCTGGAGATCCAAGACTGCGCATGAGATGGTCCCGCCCTAGGCAGAAGTGGCAGGGCTCTGGGACTCCCACTGAACTCGGTCTTGGGCTAGGAGCTATCTCAGCAGAGAGTGGTTTTAGTCAGAAAGCTGAGCGGAACCTGAAGGTGCGGTAGCTTGAGGCTGTAGTTCCTGCATCTCCCCGACAGTTCTCCTTGAAGGGCGGTGTCAGCTGTATAGCCCACGGCTGCCTCCTGGCCCCACTCCGTGCTCTCTTGGGGTCCCTCTTGAAATAGGCTCCTTGAGTCTTAACATATGATTCAGGGGTGGTGCAAAGGAGAGCAAGCCATCACCTGCTTCACCTGCTCTCCCCACGTCTAGAGATCTGGCTCAAGATTGCCCTGGATTTTCTAGACTTCATCACCAGGACCCCGCGGACCCAAGGCTCCATCTGCCCTTTTCGTGCCGTTGATGTCAGTACCCAGCTATAGGCATTTCATATTCTGGTCAAGACTCCCAAGTGGCCCCTGATGCACATGCCAAGGTTTTTACACAGCTAGAAACTCTTTATTTTTATTTGTAAAAACCCAGAATTTCCCAAGAACTAAATGCCTTCTGTGCCTAAGTTTAAGAGCATTTACATGGATCTTTAGTTTCGTATAGATAGATTAGTAAGGACTTAGTAAGTTATTATGAATGTGGTAGGTAAATCAAGCCCTGCTCCAATCGTAAGCTTGATATCAACTATAAGCTCAAAGAAACAGTTTCTCAAGCAAAAATTCTAAGAAACCAAGTTTCATATGACAAATATTCAAATTCTAAATTACAAGTGAATATTCCTTAAAACTACTAAAAATTACCTCTTGATTTATAAGAAAGCCCTTCTTCATTTTTTAAAAAGAATTTATTTATTTATTTACTTACTCACTTATTTGAGAGAGATCTGAAGACCCTGGGATCATGACCTGAGCCAAAGGCAGACGCTTAATGACTGAGCCTCTCAAGTACCCCCCTTCTTCATTTATTTACAGATTTATTTATTTGAGAGAGAGAGAGAGAGAGGAGTGGCAGAGAAGGGCAGAGGGACAGGGACAGAGTCTTAAGCAGATTCTGTGCTGAGCATGGAGCCTGATCCTGAGGTCATGACACAAGCCAAAATCAAGAGTCAGATACTTAACTGCGCCACCAAGGCGCCCCAGCCCTTTGTTATTGTTTAAAATATTTTATTTATTTATTTGACAGTGGGGAGGACAAGCACAAGTAGGGGGAGTGGCAGAGGGAGAGGGAGAAGAAGCAGACTCCCCACTGAGCAGAGAGCCCGATGTGGGACTCGATCTCAGGACCCTGGGATCATGACCCTAGCTGAAGGCAGATGCTTAACGGACTGAGCCACCCAGGCACCTTTTCCTTTGTCATTCTTAACAAAGAATCTAGAAACACATCATTAAGGTAACAAGTGGTTTATAAATATTTGGTAACTTTTCCTTGTTTATTTAAAGAGACTATCAGCTGGCTGAAAGCTTGTCATCTCAATGAACCTGCACAGCAGCCCCATTCTTAGAGTTTCTTTAAAAACTAGGGGCACCTGGCTGGCTCAGTCAGTGGAATGTATGACTTTTAGTCTCAGGGTTGTGAGTTCGAGCCCCATGTTGGGTAATAAAGATTACAAAAAAATAAAATCCTCTTTTTAAGATTTTATTTATTTATTTGAGACAGAGAGAGTATGCATGAGTGTGGGGGGTGGGGCAGAGGGAGAGGGAGAGGCAGACTCCCTGCCAAACAGGGAGCCCGATGTGGGGCTCGATCCCAGCACCCCAAGATCATGACCTGAGCTGAAGGCAGACCCTTAACTGACTGAGCCACCCAGGTGCCCCTAAAAATCAAAACTTAAAAAAAAAATTTAGCTGCCAACAGGGCCTGTAGTTTCGGGTTTCCATTATAATCTCTTGTGAAGTGTGAAGGAAAGAATATGGGGCTTATAATTTTCTGTTTCCACATGACCAATAACACTAGCTGGGTTTCCGTTCAATTTCATCCCGCCATTGAGTTGAAATCCTTTGCATTGTTTGAGTGGGCTGTATTTTTACCATTTCTGAGTCGAGTGAATGATATCTGGGAAGCAGTCACTGGGAAAAAGTATTCACTTCCTCTCGTCTGTTCTTTGTTATTACCCTTGTTTACAGTAGATCCGCAAAAGCCAAGGTGATCTTTTATTTTTGTTATCATCTCACTTATCTAATTCAATTTCATACCCATACTTAACTTTACATAAGTCACTTTTTGTTGTCTAAACCTTCTCTTACTCAGTATCAATAGCTATTTTTGAAGTGAGTTCTCTCTGCTGTTTTGTATCTTTCCACTTTTTCTTCTATTTCTAGAGTCCTCTGGTCAATCAATATTAAATCTTCACCCCAAATCCTCTTGGCAAGAATCAAAATTATAAACAATGCTATGATGTTAAATAGTAAATACTTAAAAGCCAGACAGCATAAAATCTGGAATCAGAAGATCTGGTTTTGAGTTTCCACTATTTTTCATCTGGCCTGGGGCAAGTCATTCAACCTCTCCAAACTTCAATTTCCACAATCATAAAATGGCAGTTATTATACCTCTTGAAGATCACATAAAATAACAGTTAATATCTGCCAAGGAATTACTAAATACCACACTTTGATTTAAGGGCTTAAAAGTATGAACTCATTCAAGCTTTATAACCCCTGAAAGTGCTATTATTATCATCATTTTGTAGATAAAGAAAATAAGCCACACAGAAGATTAAAAAAAGAAAATGAGTCCAAAGTCAGATAGGAAGTTATAGGACTGAGATTTGAAGTGTGGGGAGGAAAACTTTTCCTCTACTGTCTTATGTTAAAGCACTAGGGGCCTGCAAATTAAACTAACAACAGATAAATTAACAAGAGAAAGGACATATAAATTTTTTTTCGAGATTTATTTATCTATTTGAGAAAGAAAGAGTGTGCCAGTTGGGAGGGACAGAAGAAGGGAATTTTCAAGAAGACTCCCTGCTGAGCAGGGAGCTCAACATGAGGCTTGATCACAGGACCCATGAGATCATGACCTGAGCTGAAACCAAGAGCTGGATGGACACTCAACTGACTGAGCCACCCAGGCGTCCAAGGCATACAACCTTGAATAACATTTACACACATGAGAGTTTACAATGAAGAATCAAAACTCAAAATAGCAGACTTAAGGGCTAATATACCATTTTAACAAAAGAGAGGAGATTTGGACTTTGAGGAATGATAAATCATGGCAAAGTGACTAGAAGACATTTGAAAGAACTGATGGAAGGTAAGCGTTATTTTTAGTAAGGTCTGTTTATGCAAACTTGTCTTGGTGTCAGTTCCTTGTCTCCATTCTTGAGTATAGCAGGAGGGAAAAAACAAAACATCTTTTCAAAAATGGTTCTGGGGAAACTGGACAGCTACATGCAAAAGAATGAAACTAGATCACCTTCTTACACCATACACAACAATGAAGTCACTAATAAAGACCTGGATGGGAGACCTGAAACCATAAGCTCCTAAAAGAAAACATTGTCAGTAATCTCTTGGACATCGCCCTTAGCAACATTTATTTATGGATATGTTTCCTCAGGCCAGGGAAACAGAAGCAAAATTAAGCTATTGGGAGTACACCACAATCATAACTTTTTAATAGCAAAGGAAATGATCAACAAGACAAAAAGGCAACCTACTGAATGGGAGAAGATATTTGTGAAGGATATATTTGATAAGGGGTTAATATCCAAAATATATAAAGAACTTACACAACTCAACACACACACAAAGGCAAATAAGCCAATTAAAATGGGCAGAAGACATAACAGACAGTTCTCCAGACAAGATATCCAAACGGCCAACAGACACATGAAAAGATGCTCAACATCACTCATCATCAGGGAAAGGCAAATCAAAACCACGATGAGATATCACCTCAAACATATCAGAATATCTGAAATGAAAAACACGAAAAACAACAAGTGTTGGCGAGGATGTGGAGAAAAACCAACCCTCATGCACTGTTGGTGGGAATGCAAACTGGTACAGCCACTGGAGAAAACAGTATGGCGATTCCTTGAACAATGAAAAATAGAACTACCAAATGATCCAGTAATTCCCTTACCGGTATTCACCTAAAGAAAATAAAAACACTAATTCAAAAAGATACATGCACCTCTATGTGTATGGTAACAGTATTTACAATGGCCAAGGTATGGAAGCAGCCCACGTGTGCACGGATAGATGAATGGATAAAGAGTGCACAATAAAATACTACTCAGCCATAAAAAAGAACGAGGGCTTGCCATTTGCACAAACACAGATGGCGCTAGAAGGTATTATGCTAAGCGAATTAAGGCAGGCAGAGAAAGATAAATGCCATATGATTTCACTTATATGTGGAGTATAAAAAAAAAACACAACAGACAAAAAGTGGACTCTTAAATGCAGAGAACCAACTGGTGGTTGCCAGAGGAGAGGTGAGTGGGAGGACGGGCAAGATAGATAAAGGGGATTAAAGGGTACAAACCTCCAGCTATAAAGTAGTAAGTCACCAAGATGAAAAGTACAGCATAGGGAATAGAATCAGTAATATAGTAATGACATCGCATGGTGACAGATGGTGACTGTGCTTACCGTGGCGAGCTCTGAGAAATGCAGACAAATGTCCAATCAATGAGCCGTAAAATCGAAACTAATATAACACTGTTAATTATATCTCAATAATTAAAACGGTGTTCTCATTTTTTCAGTACCGGGGGAAGCACGTTCACCTGCTTTACGGCAGATGAGGGAGGACAGAAAACACAAAAACACATTCTGCCTCTGTTGATTCTCAGTTGCCTTCAGCTCAAAAGAATCATTATACCAGAGTGGAGTATTTTGGGATGCAGATTCTGATCTCCTTCAGAAGCTAAGCTAAGTCTGACTCTGGAATCTGTATTTTTTTTTTCCTTTAAAGTCAATGCCGTGCCCAGCATGGAGCCCAATGCAGGGCTTGAACTCACCACCATGAGATCAAGACCTAAGATGAGATCAAGAGTCAGACACTTAACTGTCTGAGCCATCCAGGCTTCC
This sequence comes from Mellivora capensis, assembly GCA_004024625.1. Classification (NCBI taxonomy): domain Eukaryota; kingdom Metazoa; phylum Chordata; class Mammalia; order Carnivora; family Mustelidae; genus Mellivora; species Mellivora capensis. Next base: position 17,031 of record PISX010026622.1, on the reverse strand, counting down.
CGGGAAACTGCATTTTTAAAAATTTTTATTTTATTTAAATCAATGAGTTAACAAACACTGTATTATTAGATTCAGACTGGAATCTGTATTTTTGACCACTACACATGCTTTCTTCCATCAGAACATCTACAAATGCCTTTTAATAACTTTAAAAAGCTGAACACATATATATTATTGCTCTATGTATTATAAATACATATAAATGCACACTGATGTATCTTTATTTTTTTAAGGTTTATTTATTTATTTTAGAGAGTGAGAGAGAGAGAGAGAGAATGAGCAGAGGGAGGGCAGAGGGAGAGCCCCAAGCAGGATCCCCGCCGAGCGCGGAATCCTACACAGGGTTGGATCCCACAACCCCAAGATCACGACCTGAACTGAAAACAGTAGTCGGCCATCCAGGCACCCCGGAGTGAAGCCCACGGTATCTTTAAACGCATTACAGGGCATTTCATTAATCATTGGCAAACCAGCTACTTCACGAAAACACAATTTGATGAGTCGAACTATGTAGGTAAATAGAGTAGGATAAACCAAACTGGGGATACACAAACTTGGCCAAGCAGCAGAAATCAGAGGTGATAGGTAGTAAGTGTTTGGATCCCCTCCCAGAGTTACCAAATTCTTAGGGAAGACCCAGAAATCTGTACTAACAACAACAAATGTCCCACAGACGATTCTGGTGACCAGTTATATTTGGGAACGACTACATCGGCAAAGGTCTTGCACGGTCCCTTACTACAATTGGATTCATAATCCCCTGCAAACTTTTTGGTTTAGTGGTCAATTTGAAACAATTTTCAACTGCCTAAATGGTCCCATAGTTCAGGTATCTCATTCGGGAATAACTGTGAACATTCTCTAGGGAGTATAGAAGCCACGTAATGAACTTCTCCTATAAAACACCTGAGGCAGGACTGACTCACCTGTGATCTGTTCCAGCCGCAGTCCTGTGAATTAGAAGGCTGTCCGTCACATTTTAGGTTTTCCACTGGGTCATGTCATAGACAAAAAAAGCAAATTGTACCCTGCTTTCGTGATATGCCATGTACGAGTAAATACTAAAAATCTTTCTTTACGGTGGTGAGCTAGGGTTAGTAACCGGTTTATGGGACTCATTGTAATTGCTGTTAGAGGGGAGTAATTTCACTTGTCATATAAATGTTCAAGGTATTCCAATTCTGTAGTTTTAAAAAGGTGTCATTAAATGTAGCTACATATAATAAGGCATTTTCATAGAATTCTTGATTTTGCTAGGAATTTAGAGTCAATGGCGGGCTGACTAGGATTTTGAGTTAAACTTTGAGTTAAAAAGTGAGGGAGGGGTCACCTGGGTAGCTCAGTGGGTTAAGCCACTGCCTTCGGTTCAGGTCATGGTCTCAGGGTCCTGGGATCAAGCTCTGCATCAGGCTCTATGCTCAGCAGGGAGCCTGCTTCCCCCTCTCTCTCTGCCTGCCTCTCTGCCTACTTGTGATCTCTGTCTGTCTAATAAATAAATAAAATCTTAAAAAAAAAGTGAGGGACAGGACACCTGGGTGGCTCAGTCGTTAAGCATCTGCCTTTGGCTCAGGTCGTGATCCCAGGGTCCTGGGATCAAGCCCACATTGGGCTCCCTGCTAGACGGGAATCCTGCTTCTGCCTCTCCCACTCCCCCTGCTTGTGTTCCTGCTCTCGTTATCTCTTGGTCAAACAAATAAATAAAGTCTTAAAAAAAAAAAAAGTGAGGGATGGGGGTGCCTGGCTGGCTCAGTCCATACAGTATGTGACTCTTGATCTCAGGGTCATGAGTTCAAGCCCCATGTTGGGTGTAGAGCTTACTTAAAAAAAATAAAATAAAATAAAAAGTGATTACAATCCCTAGACATTTACAGGAAGATATTGAATCCATGACACAAAGATAGGATGCTATTTTTTTTTAACTATAGAACACAAAAGAGGTCTTAAAAATTAGAAGCAGAAGAACAGAAATTAAAAAAAAAATCAACAGAAAATCTGAAAGACAAATTTGAGGGAATCTCCCAGAAAGCAAAGCAAGAAGCTGAAGATGTAGAAAATAAAGACATGGAAAGAGAAACCTAGTGTAGGATTCTCAACAGCCAATTCATGGAAGTTCTGGAAAGAGAGAGTGGAGAAGAAAAGAGGTAGGAAAATCACTGAAGAAATAACCCAAGAACATTTCCTAGAATGGAAGAATCTAAGTTTTCAGACTAGAAGGTCCTCTCCAGGGCCGGGGACAGTAGAGAGAACTAGATCCACACTAAACCACATTATCCTGAATTTTAGGTCACTGGGGATAAGGAGAAGATTCTAAAGACTTCCTGGAGGGCAGAGTAAGTTTACCCAAGGGAAGAAGGATCAGAAAAGCAGACCTTCTCAATGGTGATGTTGGAAGCTCAAGGCAACGAAGAAATGCCATCAGAATCCTAAGGGATGATGATGTCCTACTTCAAAACTCATTCTAGCCCAAATACCAGGCTTGTCAAAGGACAGAATCAGGACTTTTTAGGCCTTAGAATAATTTACCTTTATGTACCTTATTCAGGAAGTTATGAAAAGATGCATTCTCCCAAAGCAATAGTTAACCAAAACATTAAAAACATAAGGATTCTCAGGGTGATGGTGACAAGAGGTCTGAGGGTGGCAGCTGTGCCCCTGGCCCAGAGATCAGCCAGTCTTGGTGGGAGCATGTGAGGAGGATCCTGGTGAGACTTTTTAAAGGAAGAAGGGAGGGAGGAAGAGAGAGACAGAGAGAAAGAAAGGAAGAAACGTAATGTGTATGAAAGTGTTGAGAGGTGAATTATACAAACTGGGAAGAGCTTGGGGATAAATTGTTGGCGAGAATATAGAAAACACAAGATATTTTAAAAAATCATCATCCTCTTCAGAGAAAACACAAAGTTGTATAGGAAAAAAAATAACCAGACCGCACTGCATAGCTCATCTGTCCATGGCATTTGCACGGCGCTGGGCATGGACAACTAGACGTTGTTCTAAACAAAAGTACAATATTGCTCTATGAGGCGGATGGGGGCACAGGGATGTGAGAAAGAACTCAATCATATTCCTCAGCAGAACTCAATAGGTACTGCCTAATGTTGAAAAGCAAGAAATATCAATGAAAGTATGCTATACTGCGATGGAGGGGTGCCTGGGTGGCTCAGTCGGTTAAGCGTCTGACTCTTAATCTCAGCTCAGGTCATGATCTCAGGGCGGTGAGATCAAGCCCCGAGCTAGGCTCTGCCCTAAGCACAGTCTGCTTGAGATTCTCTCTGCTTCTCCCCCTGCACATGCCCCTGCTCGTGCATGCTCTCTCTCTATAAATACAATCTTTAAAAAAAAAATAGAGATGGAGAAAAAAAATCAGTTAAAAGAAATAAAAGTCATGATCCCTGGGGAGAGAGAATGGGGCTGGGGGAACTATTGCCTTGATTAAAAAAAAAAAAATAGATTTATTTATTTATTTATTTGAGAGAGAGAGAGAGAGAGAGAGAAAGAGAGAGAGAATGGGAGAAAGAGGCTGTGTACACCTGCAGGGGAGAGGTACAGGAGAGAGAATCTCAAGAAGATTCCCTGCTGAACATGGAGCCTGACACAGGGCTCGATCTCATGACTCTGAGATCATGACTTGAGCTGAAGTCAAGAGTTGGATGCTTAACCAACCAACTGAGCCACCCGGGCTCACCCTATTGTTTTTAATAAGCTCTGTATATTATTAAACTGTGAAAATTCTGTTCCTGCATCATTTTAATTAAGATTAAAACTAAGTGCAGGGGTGCCTGGGTGGCTCAGTGGGTTAAGCCTCTGCCTTCGGCTCAGGTCATGATCCCAGGGCCCTGGGATCGAGCTCCGCATCGGGCTCTCTGCTCGACGGGGAGCCTGCTTCCTCCTCTCTCTCTCTGCCTGCCTCTCTGCCTACTTGTGGTCTGTCAAATAAATCAATAAAATCTTTAAAACAAACAAAAAAAACCCTGAAGTACTGAAGTACAAATAAAACTATTAAAAAATTTTTTTTAATTGAGGAGTTCACAAATAGATCAACGAAATGGATGTGCCCCATTCCCACACTTCAGGATTTATTTCCCACAAGTCACTTGGACTTCACTTTGTAAACACTTCTCTCGTCGGTGTTTGCACAGCTGTTCAAGTGCAGACTGCAGTGAGCTTTGTGAGTCACGTGTCAGGAGTTGAAGGTGCTGGTATTGGAGGGGATCCCGCCAGAGACTCTCAGGCAGAGGGACAAGGAGGCGGGAGCCAGGGTTTGTAGAACGTTATGGAAGGGGGTCAGAGAATATCTATGGGAACGAGGATCAAGTGTTTCAAATGCATTAATCTAAGTGAAAACAGCCAGTCTCAAGAGGCTACAGACTGTGTGAATTCATTAATATGACATTCTAGAAAAAATAAACTATAGGAACAGAGAACAGATTCGTGGTTTTTAGGGACTAGGAATGGGGAGAGTATTGACTGCAGAGGACCACTGGGGAATTTATGTGGATGACTGGTAGTTCTAGAACTACTCACATTTGTCAAAACTCATTGAACATGGTGAATTTATTCTACGTAAGTTATTCCTTGGTAAAACTGACTGAAACATTTCTATAAAATCAATGGAAAATATTAGTGTGTCTATCAAGTGAGGTATGAAAACATGGTATGACCATGGAATGGAATATTAGTCATCTGTAGAGAGGAAAAGTACTGACACAAACTAGAACATGGAAGGACCTTGAAAATACTGTGCCCAGTGAAAAAGCCGGACACAAAAGGCCACGTACTATATGATTCAGTTTATATGGAATGTGCAGAATAGACAAATTTGTAGAGACCGAAAGTAGATTAGTGCTTTTCTAGGGCTGAGCAGGGGAGAGCAAGCAGTGATTACTGACAGGTGTGGGATGGCTTCTGTGGGTGGTGAAAATATTCTAAAATTCAATACTGGTGATGGTTATACACACTTTGTGACTGTTCTAATGGTCCCCGAGTCACACACTTTAAAAGGATGAATCTTATGTATGTGAATTACACCTCAATAAAGCTGTCTGAAAATACCAATGGGGAGGGGCGCCTGGGTGGCTCAGGCAGGTAGACACCCGACTCTTGATTTTGGTTCAAGTCATGATCTCAGGGCCGTGGGATTGAGCCCTGTGACAGGCTCTGTGCTGGGTGTGGAGCCTGCTTGGGACTCGTTCTCCCGTGGTGTCTGGGTGGCTCAGTCAGTTGCGCATCAGACTCTTAGTCTGGGCCAGGGTCATGATCTCAGGGTCTGGGATGGAGCCCCACGCTGGGCTCCCGTTCAGCAGGGAGACTGTTTCCCCTATTCCTCTCCCCACTCTGGTGTGTTCTCTCTTTCTCTCTCTCTCATGAATAAATGAATCTTAAAAAAAAAAAAAAAAGATTCTCCCTCCTACCTCCCCACTCTGCCTCTAAAAAAAAAAGAAGAAAAAAAACCCCAATGTGATAAAATAGGCCCTTTTAAATGGTGCTGGTGGGACTGGGAATTGGTGCAATACTTCCGTGAAGGCATTGACTATGCATCTTACAAGCTTAAGAGTGCATGGCTTTTGTCCAGGAATCACTTCTAAAATCCCACCTTTAGCAAAGCTAGAGATGTAGTCAAAGATAGATGTACAAGGGTGTTTTTAGCATTCCTTGATAGGAAGATAGGAACATGGGACCAGTGATGTCCATTTATTGGGCAATGGCTAAGGATGATAAAACCATGTAACGGAATATGGTACAGACGGTGAGAACACACCTTTAGAAGAGGAAGTACATAAGAGAAATATGGCACCGAAGATTTGATATACACTGTGCAAATGGAAAAATACCATTTGTATTATCTGCAGCACTATGTGAAATTTATAAGGGTAAATTATTTGGGGGGTGCCTGGGTGGCTCAGTCAGTTAAGTGTCCAACTCTTGGTTTCGGCTCGGGTGCTGATCTGAGTTGTGGGATCAGACTGTGTCTGGCTCAGTGTGGAGTGTGCTTGGGATTCTCTCCCTTTCTCTCCTCCCTCTCTGCCCTCTCCTCACTCACTCTCTCTTTCTCAAATAAATAAATAAAATCTTTTTTATTAAAGGGTAAATTATTTTAGAAGATGTCTCTTATTTTTTTTAATTTATTTATTTGTCTCTTATTATAATGAATCATTTATAATGTAAAGCATTTAGTGAAAGTCTTGACCATTAAAAACAGACTTGGAAATTTAAGAAGTTCCTATTAACTAAGCTTTCTTTCTTTTTTTTATTTTATTTTATTTATTCATTTGACACAGAGAGAGAATGTGAGCACAAGCAGGGGGAGCAGGAGAGGGAGAATCAAGCTCACTGCTTCCCAGGACCCTGAGATCGGGACCGAGCTGAAGGCAGATGCTTAACCAACTGAGTCACCCAGGCGCCCCTGGATTAACTAAGCTTTCTGTGTGAAAATAAACCCAGGCCTTATATCAGCTAGAATACTAGGCGAGTTTTTTTTTTTTTTTAATACTGTCACAAAATCAGGGAGAAATCACAGTTCTTTTAAAACAAGAAAGGGCACCTGGGTGACCCAGTCAGCTAAGTGTCTGACTTTGGCTCAGGACATGATCTCAGGGTGCTGGGATCGAGCCCTGTGCCCGGCTCTACGCTCAGCCGGGAGTCTGCTTCTCCTTCTGCCCTTCCCCCTGCTCATGCCATCTCTCTCTCTCCCTCAAATAAAAAAATAAAATATTTAAAAATTCAAAAAAAGACAAGAAGTATCACAGCAATATAATTTGTCCAAGGATTAATCATGTTTAGTAATATTACTGATACTTACCCTTATATAATTTTTCTATATTTATACACCCAAACTCTAAAAACCTTTATATTTTGTTGACTATATCTGACCTTTTCTCAGTATTTTTTTTCAAAGATTTTATTTATTTGACAGACAGAAATCACAAGTAGGCAGACAGGCAGGCAGAGAGAGAGGAGGAAGCAGGCTCCTTGCTGAGCAGAGAGCCCAATGTGGGGCTTGATCCCAGGACGCCGGGATCATGACCTGAGCCGAAGGCAGAGGCTTTAACCCACTGAGCCACCCAGGTGCCCCACTCTCAGTATTTTTTTTTCTCTCTTTCTCTCTTTTTTGCCTGGAAACAATTCAAGTTTTTCTTGCTTTTTATCTTACAATTTAAATAACAACCAAGGCTGATAATTTACTTTATGGAGATTAATAAATGCCTGTATAAATCAAGATAACATAATTCAAGAATACTTGGAGAAAAAAATAAATTTTAACTCCCTATGTTTTAAGAATGCTGGTCCTTTGAAAAAGTTTAAATACTTAAAAACTGTAATTCAGAAAAAAATTTTTATTACGAGTGTTTATCCAGCTCTACAAATCAATCAGAATAGGCAGTCTTTTAATTTAAGAGATTTTAGAGTTCAATTTATTAACTTTCTCCCAAACTGGCCAAAGATACAAAAGTCTGTTTAGAAATCTCTCCACATTCACACAAGGGCAGAATCTCCTCCGGCAAGAGAAGGCCACTCCGGAGGCATGTGTAGCTGATTTCCGCTCTTTTGTTTTTGTACTGTTTCTTATTGTACTTGTTCAGAAAGAATGTCGGTCAAATTCAGGGCCCAAATTTATGATGTATTTAAACCTTGTTATCAAAGCACTTCTAGAATGATGGAGTAGGGATCTCCAACAATCCAGTCTTCCATGATGGCAACCAAGCACCAGCGAAAATGGTCAAAATCAATGTTTTCAGAAGTCTGGAGATTAACCAAAGGCTTGGAACAATCTAGAGCCTGTTTTTCAAGAAAACTGACTGAATCTTGCTAAGAACGATGGCATTGTAATTTGCTATTCCACATCCCCTTTCTTTAACTCTGTAGTAGCGTTGAAACCCAACAGTCTTGGGATCCGTCAGTGTGGGAACTCGAAGCCGATCAGCCACCTGCGGCAGAAGAATGGCCCTGGAGCTCCCCAACACACCACCTTCCCAGAGAATTGTCACCATGTCATCTGTCTGGCAGTTCTTACATCCCCCACACAATAGCCATGGGCACAGCAAAGGACAGTCATCACTGAAGAGCGAAGGAACTTAGTTGGCCCATAAGGACACGTGCCAGAGTGACCACGAGGAGGCCAGCCAGGACTCATGGGACCCAGCTGAGGCATATAGCAGGCTGCATGCTTCTGGAGGCTCCTAGGAGCCATTCCAATGAGCAGAACTCATGTGGACCTCCACCAATTACTGTCAAAAATAACTCAGAGGGACGCCTGGGTGGCTCAGTTGGTTAAGCAACTGCCTTCGGCTCAGGTCATGATCCCAGCGTCCTGGGATCGAGTCCCACATCGGGTTCCTTGCTCGGCAGGGAGCCTGCTTCTCCCTCTGCCTCTGCCTCTGCCTGCCACTCTGTCTGCCTGTGCTCGCTCTCTCGTTCGCTCTCTCTCTCTGACAAATAAATAAATAAAATCTTTAAAAAAAAAAAAACTCAGAAAAATGGGTATAGTTAAAAGCCTAGCTGGAACATAACTGGTATACAAGGGAGATCAATTATCTGTAAATGAAACGTCACTCAAGAAAGGCAGGACAAGTTTTATAAAAGTAAAAGTTGCAGACTATTTAAACTGGAGCAGATGGATATACTTACAAGGGAAGACAATTTTAGTTGTTTATGGGTTTTCCAAAGAGCCTTGTGATTTCAGCTATGGATGCATGAAGAAGGTACCTATGCCTTACTTACAACAGGTTAACAGGTTTTCTTTCTTTCTTTTTTTTTTTGGAGAGAGAGAGAGTGTATGAGAAGGGAGGGAGAGAATCCCAAGCAGGTTCCGTGCTTAGCACGGAGCCGCATGTAGGGCTTGATCTCACCACCCTGAGATCATGACCTGAGCTGAAATCAAGAGTCAGAAAAGTGCCACGAGGTGCCCCCGTGTTGCTTTCTTAATTGCACTTCCGTATAGTATGATGGTTAAAGGCATAGGCTTTGAGTCCACTAGACCAGGCTTGTCCTTTCTTCCCTAGACAACACTGAACCTGAATTTCCTCATCTGAAAATGCAAACAATGACATCAATATCACAGCATTCTTGGTAGGATTTCAGGCAGATAATGTTTGCGGCATGCTTCATATCGTGTCTCCCTCATCAGAGACACTCAACAAATGGGAGACTTTATTATAAATTAGTATGGGAATAGCTCACTGTGTCAGTCAGGGTCCATCCAGGAGAAACCACACAGTAATCTCGGTAGGGTGTAAATTTAATATAAAGAATTATTAACTCTAACACGGGATTACCTACCAAGAGGTAGAAAGAACCCTGAGGAATACAGGAAAAGAAGGTGGAGGGATAGTTATTCCTTCCATGGTTGAGTTAGAGCATCTAAAAATGGAAGAAACCTGAAAGGGGGCTCCCTTCCCCCAGCCCAGGCTGGGATACCGACCTTACTGAAGAGGATATGGGCATGGTGGTATGGGTATGGCATTTGAAGAGGGTACGGGTGATGGTGACATTTGCTAGGGTTCCACGGTGGAATTTAGTAAGAATCTGCCCACCGGGGAGCCGGGGAGGCCTGCCCGTGGGAAACTGCTGCATTATGGAAAGCACTAGAAAGGTGCTTCCCAGAACATGGGTCATAGTCAAACAATAGTGAAGAACAATGATATGAAGGGAAAAAGAAGACATGATCCTCCTTCCTGGAAAACTCTTACATTTTTTACCTAAACCTTAGTCGGGTCAGGATGGCGGACCTTCCATGTGATTTCAATTCCATGTGATATCATGGAACTCACGAGTATAGTTAAATAGATTTTTAAATAATTATAATTACAATGTCAATTGTAATTCTTGAACATCAGAAGAAAAAGCTAATTGGGGGCCTCCACTATAAATGCTCAGTGACATAAAAAGCTGTTGTAAGAAGTCAGTTTTTATTTTACAAAATTCCACCAATCAATTTTTGTTGCCAACAACTTTCTGAAAGTTTATGATTCTTTAAATTAAAAAAAATTAAAACCCTTATTTTTCTGCCTCCAGTAAAGCATTTAAAAAATTTAGTGAAAAACAAAAACAAAAAACCCCCAAATCTTTGACATTACTCTTGTTCGGTACTGGTTCTTAAGTGTAATTTCTCTTCCCAGTGACCACGAAATAAACAAGCTGAAATTGGCAGAATTTGGAATCCATTTTCATTATTGGAACTAGAAGTAACCTTCCTTCCTCCCTCCCTTCCTTCCTTGCTTTTTTTAAAAAAAGATTTCATTTTTAAGTTATCTCTACACCCAACATGGGGCTCCACACTACAGTCCCGAGATCAAGAGTCATAGGCTCTAACAACCGAGCCAGCCAGGCGCCCTGAGAAGTAATTTTTCTTACAAATCGCCATTCATCAGAAGACAGAATTGTTAGTCTGCATTATTTCACACAGAAATTATTTTTTCTGGCTGCTGTTTGTTTGTTTTGTTTTGTTTTGTTTAGTTTTTTACCACTCCTCTAACTGCCGATTTCATGTCTTGGAAACACTGACATTTAGTACCAATCCTGCATGCTGGTGGGCGTGTCTGAGCAAGCCCGTGCTTCTTGCAACGGTCATTTCCATGCGGTCACACACACACTAAAGCAGGTGAAAAAGGCTCAGAGGTGAATGCAGTGTGCTGTTCAGACAGTTGATGGCTGGTGAAGAGCGTACTAGGTTTGGAACCAGAAGCTTTGCATCAGAACCCTAAGCTTTTGGCTTATATGTTGTATGTGGCCTTGCACTAGGTAGTTAGACTATTTGAGCCTGTTTTCCTGCCAGTGAAACTGGGATGATACTTAACTGTCTGTTCGCTGTGATAATTCAGTAGACACGAAAGGGTCTGCCAGTGAGTCAAGCAGGTGCTTTATTGAACTATCTTTGTGCTAATAGGTTAACATGATTACTTATTCAACACCTTACCAAATTATGGACTTCAGATTTGCTGATTTGTAGCTCACATGCAAAGAGATTTATGTGTGCCTATGGCATTAAATTACTGGAAAAAGCATACACTAAATAAATCCATCCTTAGCCATTTTTATTCAAGCCAAACCTCCTAAGCCCAATTCAGTACAGAGACAAGGTTGTTTGAGCTGTAGTTTTTGCTACTCATTTGCATTTGCTCTAAGTCATCTCTGCAACATTGTAACAGATGTACTTGGTTTACAAGATCTAGTCTCTCTCCTCTGTTGGTCTGCATACTTGGTCAGCAAACACTTACTGAGCTTCTCCCCCATACCCAGCAGAGGCTAGACACTATGGATTGAAAAATAGATAACACAGGGCCTCAGGGAGCTTAGATTTTAGTGATAGAGCTAGACCTGTGAGGCCAATGGTATAGCGCACTGCAGGTAAGAGCTCTCCCTGAGCTCCGGGCCCATGGAGGAAGATAGGGCGGACTTTGCCCTGAGCACCAAGAAATGTTGCGTAAGTACTAAGACGTGTAAGTTGGATCGTGAAGAATGAGCCCAAGGAGAAAGGCATTCCAGTAAGAGAATGAAGCCTTTGTCCAGCTATGGGACCCTAAAGATCCTGCTGTCCCCCAGGAATGAGACGCTGCTCAGCACAGTTGAAGAAGAGGCCGCATGGTTTGTCTGAAAGTTTTTTCAAATTGTCACAAATCTCCAAAAGTTTTCCAATATATTTGTCGAAAAAAATCTGTGTGTAAGTGGACCCAAGTGATTCAAGCCCATGTTGTTCAAGGGTCAACTGTAAGGACACACACAGACAATGGAATGCTATGTGGCTCTTTTTTTATTTTTATTTTTTTTTAAGATTTTATTTTTAAGTTATTACTACACTCAGTGCGGGGTTCGAACTTACAACCCTGAGAGATCAAGAGTTGCACGCTCTGCTGACCAAGCCAGCCAGATGCCCCACTATGTGGCTCTTTAAATGTTTTGGTCTGGAAGGTTGCCTCAAATATGCTGACTTTTTTTTAAATTTTTAGAATAGTACGGATGGCGCATTGCCATTTCTGTAAAAATAAAATATTAAACTTACACTTAAGCTCTTGTGTTTGTGTATATGCATGCCTAAAACCTTCCTGGATAGATAGAAAGGAAACTGCTCTCAGTGATACATTAATATTTTGCTTAATACCCTTTTCTAATGTTTTCATTTTTTTAACCAGGTAAAATAGATCACATATGTAATATTTCAAAAAATAGCTTAACTTTAAAGGAATTTTCAGTCTTTGAGTGGAACGTGCTAGGTACCCGTGGGCTCTGTAGGATCGGTCTCATAATCCTGGGAAGCAGAGTGAGGACACAGTTCACAGTGCAGCTCTGTGATTTGGGCAGGGGCTCTGCGGGCCACCCTGCCTGGCTTCCCGTCCCTGCCTCCGTCCCTCACTGGGGCTGTGTGTCCTCAGGCCAGTTACCTACTGACTTCATACTTGGGTTTACTCCCTGCTGCAAATAGCGGTAGCCATCGTGCTGTCCAGGGTGCCCGAGGTGATTCCGTGATAAGGCATCTGTAAAGTCTGTGGGGCGGGCCTGGCAGACGGTCAGTGCTCAAGGCATGAGCTAGTGTTTTTTGCAAATAGCGCTAACTCTGTTTTTCCTTCTCAATGTTTACATCTATCTATCTATCTATCTATCTATCTATCTATCTTTCTTTCTTTCTTTCATTTATTTTGGCAAGGGAGGGGCAGCTGGAAAAGGAGAAAAAAATTTCCAGCAGACTCCTTGCTGAACTTGGAGCCTGATGTGGGGCTTGAACTCAAGACCCTGAGATCCTAAGCTGAAACCAAGAGTCAGATGCTTAACCAACTGTGTCACCCAGGGACTCCTATGTCATCTCTCTCTCTCTTTTTAAAGATTTTATTTATTAATTTGAGAGAGAGCATGAGAGAGAACATGAGTGGGGGACCGGCAGACACAGAGGGAGAAGCATACTCCCGGCTGAGCAAAGAACCCGACAGGGAACTCCAACCTGGGACCCCGGGATCATGACCTGAGCCAAAGGCAGACACTTAACCAACTGAGCCACCCAGGTGCTCCCCACCCCTGCCATGTCTCTTCTTTCTGTTTCTTTTCAGATTATACTGCTCAGCGCTCCTGCTTAATTTGCTTTCCTCTGTTGGAAGAAACAGAGCTTCACTTCAATGACTTTGATGAGTGGAATTTATTATGAGGACCCAGCTGAGCACCCAGAGTTTCACTTTCACCTGGGGGAAGGCTCTGGCAGAAAGGAGTTGGATGGGCAGCTGGTGGTGACCGTGACACCAAGCTTCCTCAATTATGTGGATGGCCTGTGATTAGAAAAAAGGTTTGATTTTCAAGCCTGGGAGCTTGTAGGAAAGGCAGCTGTTCAACAAGGGGAAGCCATCTCTCACTTTACTTGGAATATTCACGATTAGACATTTGTCAAACTTCTATGACATGTTTCTATCTTTTCTTTCTTTCCTTCTTCCTCTTTTTTTTCTTTTATCCCTTTATTTTAAAATTAACATATATATGTTAATGTATTATTAACATATAATGTATTATTAGCCCCAGGGGTACAGGTCTGTGAATCTCCAGGTTTACACACTTCCCAGCACTCACCATAGCACATACCCTCCCCAATGTCCATAACCCAGCCCCCCTCTCTCTAGCCCCCTCCCCCTGGCCACCCTCAGTTTGTTTTGTGAGATTAAGAGTCTCTTATGGCTTGTCTCCCTCCTGATCCCATCTTGTTCCTTCTTTCTCTTTTTTAAGATTTTATTTTTAAGTGATTTCTATACTCAATGTGGGACTTGAACTCACAACCCATATCAAGAGTCATATGCGCTACCAACTGCGCCAGCTGGGCATCCCTGTGATGTGTTCCGATATAAAAATCTGGGGCGCCTGGGTGGCTATCGTTGAGTGTCTTGCTTTGGCTCAGGTCAGGATCCTGGGGTCCTGGGATGGAGCCGCACATCAGGCTCCCTGCTTGGTGGGAAGCCTGCTTCTCCCTTTCCTACTCCTCCTGCTTGTGTTCCCTCTTTTGCTGTGTCTCTCTCTGTCAAACTGATAAATAAAATCTAAATAAATAAATCGATTACATAAAATAAAAGTAAAAATCTGTCTTCCTTGACTCCAGTGAAAGAGTATTTATGACTGCTAGGATTCGGTATCTCCAGGTCCCCAGCATTAGATGCTCGTTAGCCAAATAAAATCAAGTTGCTATAGCAGAGCGCAGGAAATCCTGGCCGGGCTTCTGCTTCCAGGTAAGACAGCACAAGCCCCACCAGAGCCTCTCTCTGCCTGGATGAACATGAAGGACTCTGAACAAAATGCAAAAAACAGCTACTGAGAATTCTGACAAGTGAACAAATGTAGGCAGATTGGTTGGGGTGGGGATGGCAGGGTGGCAAAGCTTGGAGCCGTAGCCCACAAGGGAGTGCACTGCTCAGATTGTTTTACCTCCCTTTTTTCTCCCTTGGCTTTGTCTCCAAGGCAGATGCAGAGGTGGGGGCTGTGGCAGAACAAGCAGCTGAACCTCTGAGAGAAAACCCACGCTTCTGCCCAGAGGAATGTGGAAGGGGGTGCCTGTGAGCCCAAGGGTGTGGGAAAAGCCTTGGAGAGGAGAGGGGGGCATTTCCTTGGGGTGCCTGACTGGCTTCATCAGTAGAACACGTGACTCTGGATCTCAGGGTGGTGAGTTTGAGCCCCATGCTGGGTATAGAGATTATTAAAAAAAAAAAAAAAAAGTGGTTCCCTAATCCTGTGTGAACCCATGTAATTCTGGGGCTCACTTCTGACCTGTGCATGCATGAGACAGACCCACAGGAGCATAATGAAGTCTTGGAAAATTGAAAGGAGATTGGAACCACTACCCACAGAAAGCAAGATAGAACTTCTGTCCGAGCCTAACTGGGTGGATTGCTTGCTAAAAAGGAAAAAGAAAAAAAAAAAAACCAACATTCCCAAGAAAATTTTAATTAAATTATGAGGCCACTATTAACCTGATACCACAACCAGGCAGACTTTAAAAGGGAAGTAAAGAAGGGATTAACATCTTCATGAATATGAAGGCAGAAATCCTTAACAAAATGCTATCAGTCAGAATCCAGTAATACAGACATGTGACCGTGTGGGGTTTATCCTGCGAATGGAATCCTTGTTCAACATTTAAAAATCAATCTATGTAATTCACCATATCAACAAATTTTTAAAAGGCCATACGATCACCTCAATAGATGCAGAAAAACTTTTGACAAAATTCGACACCATTCTCAGTTTTAAAAACTGAGAGAAATAGACAGGGACTCTTTACAGTCTATTAAAGAATATCGGCAAACTCCTGCCCCTAACATCATACTTAACAAGGAACACAGATACTTTCCTCTCAGAATTAGGGACAGCAAGGATGTCTGCTCTCACTATTCCTATTGAACATTGTGCTGGAGGTACTAGCCAGTGCAACAAAGCAGGAAAAACAAATAAAAAGAAAACAGTTAGGAAGTAAATAATTCTTTTTCTATTCAGTGGTGACATGTCTATGTAGAAAATCTCAACAAATGTCGAAGGTCTACTAGAACCATAATAAGTGAGTATGTCAGATAGCAGAACACAGTCAATATAGAAAAATCAATCATACCTGTATGTACTAGTGTATTGGTTTTCTATTGTTATATAACAAATGGCCACCAATTTAGTGGGCTAAAATGACAGAAATTTATTATCGCACAGTTTCCATGGGTTTGGAGTCTAAATATAGATTAAATGCTCTACACTCTGCTTCAAGCTCTGACCAGACTGAAATGGAAGTTTTAGCTAGAACTGGAATCTCATGGGTAGTGTGACTATAAAGGAGTAGCCTGATGGACTTCTACAGTGGTGGAAGAGTTCGGGGCTCTAATCATGGTAGCGGTTACCCAATATGTGCCTATGTTAGACACATGGAACTACATATTAAAAAAAGTCAAATGTACTGTGTCATCATTTAAATATTATCAAGAAAATTGTTGCCTATGATGAGCAGGCTTGATGGGAGTGGGAAAGTGGGCCAGGACACTACTATTTTTCATTACAGGGTTTCTTGTTTTAATTTCCTTTAACCAATAAGCTTGCATTACTTTGATAAACATAGAAAAGGGACATAGGGGAGCTATAGTTCCTGTGCTCAAGTCCCAACTTCACCACGTAATAGCTGTGTGACGTTGGGTAAGTGTCTTAACTTCTCTGGGCTTCAGTTTTCATCTCAAAAAGGGGACGGTAGAAGTAACTCTTTTTTTTTTTTTTTTTAAGATGTGTGTGTGTGTGGGGTGCCTGGGTGGCTCAGTGGGTTAAGCCTCTGCCTTCAGCTCAGGTCATGATCTCAGGGTCCTGGGATCGAGTCCCACATCGGGCTCTCTGCTCAGCAGGGAGCCTGCTTCCCCCTCTCTCTCTGCCTGCCTCTCTGCCTACTTGTGATCTCTCTCTCTGTCAAATAAATAAATAAAATATTTTTTAAAAATGTGTGTGTGTGTGTGTGTGTGTGTCTAAGTAATCTCTACACTGAACATGGGGCTCTAACGTACAACTCTGAGATCAAGAATCACATGCTCTACAGACTGAGCCAGCCAGGTCCTCCAAAAGTAATTGCCCTTTCACAAGGATTAAATATGTTAAAACCCACACAGCGGTTAGAAAATGACAGGCCATGAGTTAGCACTTAGTCTACTGGCTATTAGAAAATAATTAATTGTTACTATCCTAATTGTATTATTATAGTAATTATCACTTGCTAAATATTAATGTATTAGCAAGCCAGCATGTTATTGCTTTAGGATAATTTCTTAATCTAACTAAGGTAGCACAATTCCCCTGATGCTGTGTAATGGTGCATTTTGGGATATATTTTCAGGTTTAGATCTATATTTCCCAATTCCAAAAGACATGAAATCGATCTTATAATCTGATGAATCACAGTCACGGTTGTTTGATAACAAATACCTAAAACACTGGGCCGGTCTTCAGTAACAGGGCTCACGAAAGACTGTACTTCCATAATTGCCTTCTATTTCTGATAATTTATTCCTAACAATTTTTTTTTGAAAGAGTGTGTGCATTTGAGTGGGGCGGGGGGGG